>JAKTSP010000045.1:554370-635808 GCA_030580255.1 Yamadazyma sp. yHMH393
GTGCCATTCAAATTCCCACAATTTCCACCGACGAAATGATCAACCCAAATGTAACAGACAACTTGGATCAATTGTACAAGCTAGAGCCAGTTTGGAGACAGTTTGCCAAATTCCACGACTACTTGGAAGAACAGTATCCATTGGTGCATTCCAAGTTGAAGGTGGAAAAGGTCAATAAGTTTGCTTTGCTATACACCTGGGAAGGCTCGAACCCCGACAAGAAACCCATCCTTTTAACAGCACACCAAGATGTGGTGCCGGTTCCCGATGAGACCGTGGGCCAGTGGAAGTACCCTCCATTCTCCGGGGCTGTTGACGGGGACCGGATCTATGGGCGTGGGGCCAGTGACTGTAAGGACTTATTGGTGGGTCTTTTCGATACAGTTGAGCTCTTGTTGAAGGAGGGCAAGTTCGTGCCAGAGAGAACCATTTTGCTTGGGTTTGGGTACGATGAGGAAAGTCAAGGAACAGGCGGGTACGAAATCGCTCAGTTTCTCCTTGAACGGTACGGCGAGGAGTCCTTGTATGCTCTTATTGACGAAGGGAACGTAGGGTACCGTGAAATCAACGGGGAAAAAGTGGTCGAGATAGCTACCAGTGAAAAAGGCCATTTGAACAGTCAAATTGAGTTGTATACTCCAGGAGGCCACTCTTCTGAGCCTCCTAAGTACACGGCCATTGGAATCATGGCCAAGTTGATTGACGAGATAGAAGAGGTGGATTTCACCCCTATCTTGACCAATGCCAACCCATTATTGAACCAGATGCAGTGCTTGGCAGAACATACTAAAATGGACAGCTCATTGAAAAGCGATATCATGAAAGCTCAGTTTGACCCCAAAGCCAACGCTAATGTCATCAAGTACTTGTCGGGTTCTCCTGACACTGAGTCCTTAATCAAGACAACACAAGCCATCGATATCATCCGAGGAGGCCTCAAATCCAATGCGTTACCCGAATATGTTTCGCTTTTGGTCAACCACAGAATAGCGGCCGAAGAATCGGTTCTGCTGACCGGCGACAAGATTTTGAGAGATATCAAGTACGTTGCCCACAAGTTCGACTTGGGGATCGTTTACCAAAACAAAACCATCAAGGAGCCTACCAAACACGGGTACTTCAACTACACTTTGCTTGAAGCCTTGGAGCCTTCCCCTGTGAGCCCAATTGACACTGAAGTGTGGAAGACTTTTGGTGGTTCTTTGAGATACTTCTACGAGAATGTGTTGACCAATTCAGAAAAGCCGTATATCCTAACTCCTGCATTTGCGAATGGAAACACAGACACCAAGTCCTACTGGGACTTGACTGCCAACATCTACCGGTACAACCCCGGCACTGAAGCCGAGGAAGGGGAAGACAGGCATAACCACTCTGTCGATGAGTATGGTTCCATCAAGTCGCATATGGCTATTATCAGCTTCTACTACTCCTTCCTCCAGGTTGTCGATAAAGCCAAAGACTTGTAGTCCGGATGGTCCAGGGATTTGTAGTCCAGTCAGAAGTGCTGGCTTTGGCTTGGATTTGTCTTACTGACGTAAAGATGGCAACATCCAAATATAACTAAACTTTTATATACACTCCAACCCACTCTCAAAAGTGACCGCGATTCATCACTAGCCTTGTTCTAATATTCTAACACCAACATGTCGATAAAACAGCTAAGACAGCAGCACGACCGCCAATTGGCAGATGCCACCACGAAGATCGAGGCCTATAAGGAAGAAGTGACGTCTTTCAATATCCTTGAAGACCCGTCGTTCACGAAAAAGGAATCACAAACTTCAATCACCAAATTGAACGAATCGATACTGAATCTCACAGCAGAATTGAGTGTTTTGAACGAATTATGGATCATAAAGGGGTTGATCCACGAAATCGAGGTGTTCTTGGATCCAGAACTATTCCTTATGAATTTAGAAGTGTTGTTCCCACACTTTGAGAACTTACAGGGCAAATTAAAGAAGTTGTCAGAGAGCCTAATCATCAAATTTGAGTTGACAAACAAGTTTCAGAGTTTGGTCAGTTCATTGACTGAACAGATCGGTTTGAAGTTCAAGTGCTTCCTTCCAAGTAGCGACAAGTTGGTGGAGGAAGTGGATTCGATCAAAATCCAAGAGTTTGTGGAATGGGTCAATAGATTCAGTGTATTCGATGATAAAATCAACTTGACTGAGTTGATAGCTGATTATAAATTAATTTGGGAACTGTACATAATGGGGTTGAGTTTCAAGAACTTGCAGCTCGATGGTAACGAGTTGATCATACGAGACTCGGACGGTTCAATAAAAGAGACTTTGGTGTCCATACTACTGTTCATCAGGTTTATTGATAAATTGGGGATTGCTCATTTACATAAGTTTTATGAGCTGAAAATTTCCAACAAGTTGATAAACTTGATATCTGGCAACATCAATTTGCTCGTCAATGATGAAGGCTTGAAGGGCACGCTACTAGAGATAATTCTGGCTCCTGCCTGGAACTTGTCGATTAATTTGACCCACGATAACTTTAGCTCTCAATTGAACAACATCTTCAATAACTGGCTTCTCGATAACTACATCGATAGGATCAGGAAGACCTTTGATACAAGAAAGTTGGACCAATTGTCGGAAATCAGATGGCAGGTGGATCAAAAACGTTACGATGATATACAAGACAAGTTGGACGTGATGGAGAAGAAAATTGGCGGTATGAGCGACGATAGCAAGGTCGGTCCTGAGGACAGAGACGGATGGAATGACTGGGACCAAGACTGGGACAATGCGCCAGAGAGTGACATCGGTCAAGAGAGAACGGGTGACCAAACACAAGAAAACAAAGTCCCGGAAGAGGATGAAGAGGTCGATGGCTGGGGCAACGATTGGAATGACGAATGGGACGACGATCCCAAACCACCACAGAGCTCCCAACCAGTACTGGACTCCCAACCTGCGGCCCCATCTGCAGATCAGGCCCCACCGGAGAAGGTAGGTACTGCCAGCACGACTACCACCACACATATCAAAATCTCCGGCATCCCTCATGAATTGATTGAAATCATAAACGACTTCCAGGTGGACTCCATTGAGGATTTTGGGCCCTTGATCTCCAGTATCCTAGCCCTTTCCACCATCACATACCCAAAGGTGTCTGAATCGTATCTCATCTACAACGATCTTCAGTACCTTTACAAGAATATAGGAGGCGATAACATCCACAGTTTCACTGAAAACTTGATCAAGAGAAGCCAAAACGAGTTGTCCAGGAACATGTTTGAAACTCTCATCAACATCCAGATCGAAGGCGATAACAGAATGGTGTTTCAGCAAGTGGAAAACTGGTTCAAGAACATCTTCAATACCAACTTGGTGCACACTAACTCGTTCAAGTTCAAAGAGCTAATCCAATATATGATTGAATTCATTAGCAACTGGCTCATCAACTTGACCATGTCGATCCCCGAAATCACAGAGTTAATTCTGGCAAACCTTACCAACCTAATTAACAAGTTCGACCAGGTTTTCAAGTATAACCTCACGCTTCTCAATGAGGACGTTTTGGAATCAATGAACAAATTGGAGAATATCAAGTTCTTGATCAACGCCCACCTTGTGGATATCATCGACCGGTTCTATCAAGGGGACTTGTACAACCTTGCCACCGACGAATTGGTGTCGCTCATCGAAAAGTGTTTCATTAAGAGTGAACTCAGAGATAAGTACATCGATGAAATTATTGAATTCAGAAACATAGCCTAGTATTATCGTTAACAAATGGGTCACTCGGCACTAATATATAGTGAAACACAGCCTTAATACACAACAGCTCCCTTGTTGATGGTCTTCCCGGTCTTGGCAATGGTTTGGTAGACGGTGTCGAAATCGACCCCATCCTTGGTCTCAACATCAACTGTTTGATGGTCTAAGGAGATGTCGTATTTGTGCACACCTTCCAATCTCTTTAAGACTCTTTCAACGGCACCGGAACATCCTGAACATGACATGGATACGTCGAAATGATATTTGTGGCCACTGGACATGGTTGTAATTATGGATTATGAATTAGTCTTGAGCACATTTAAATAGTGACAATCCGGCACCGGCCTTACTAAGCTCGCGGTTGGTTGGTGCACGAATTTAGCACAATTCACTCACACGGACTGTGGCTGGCAATGGAGGAGATGTTGAAGCTTTTGCAAGGAGTGCTCAGACGATAGGTGATAGGGGGATCTGGCTGCTGGTGCTCCTTTTGTGCCTCTTTTGTACAGCCTTCTGTGCAACCTTTTGTGTCGCCCTCTTTGTACCACTTTTTATACCACTTTCTGTGCCACTTTGAATGGCCAGAGTGGAACATAAAATTGGAAGCGCCCTGTCGGGCAAACCTGAGGCCTTCCCATACTCCGTACAACAACGTAAACCGATCTCTGTATGTCCTTGTTCTGGGTTCGAGTCTTTATTGGACCCTTTCTTTCGGCCCAAAGAATGGTTGCAACTACTCACAAAAAATGTTACACAAAACCAAACCGCCTATCAAATGTAGGGGTTTTGGCTGAAGGGTGGGTAACACGGCCCTGGAGCGTTCTGTACACAAAGATCTTGTGGGCTCTAGTAAGCCTCTTGGTCGTAGCCATGCAAGGAAGCCGGCGTAAGAGCCGAAAGATAAGGGCATTAGGCACTGTCAGCTGTAACGCATTTGATTAGAAGGAGTCAAAGGCATAATATATGGCGCTGTATCTGTGGGCAATCTCTCTTAGTCAAGTAAACAGTCCCATATATGCATGTCTGACACAACCACAGTTGATTCTGTTTCTGCCCCTCCAGCAAACGGTTACAGTGAAAATGTCTCCTTGAATACCATTCCAGGGCCCAGACTCGAACCCTGCCCCATACACCACCCGCCTCCACCCCAATACCGTTGAAACTCGGGGATCTCTCTGTGAAAAACACAGGCACAACTCTCTGTAGCCAAACAAACGCACGGTTTTCTTTCGATCTTCTTTTCACCCGGAAAAAAGCCGTCAACCCACACACTAAAGATAGAAACTGCCTGAGTCAAAAGCCCTCAGCTCCTTACCAGCTAAAGCGGTCCTCCGCCACTCAAATTAGCGTCAAATTGTCTCTCGGTGTGCCTGTGTCTTACTGTGGGGCCTTTTTAGCCTGGACTGCCACCACCAGCGCAAAAAGTCTCTCTGCTGGCATCTTTAACCTGGTTCTCTCGATCATGACTGCTAATTGTGCTTTAAAAAAATATCATTCTGCGATTAAAAAAAAAATATCTATCATATTTACATTCCTATCAAAGAGATCACATTAAGGTCATATCGAACACACTCAAGTAACAAAACACAGAAAAGAAAGCTCCGGAGAAACTAGACTCGATGGCGGTACAGTTGACTCAGGAACAGACGGAATCTACCACCGACTTGCTAAGAGGTGACGAATCTCAGGTACATAATCATCGTACTGAATATGAATTAGACCAATCAGAATCATTATCTTTCTTGTACAACTTGTTGTACAACGATGATTCCTACTTGACCAAGTCCGATATCTTGGCCATCTTGAACTCGTTGAAGTTGAGAGAGGAATCTTTGCCTTTTTCATTCAACGAACTGAACCTCGAACGTTTTAGTGACGTTCAAGGTGTTAATTGGACTAATGGGTTGAGGGACAAATTTTATAGCGACAGGCGCAGAATAGGGTCTGCCAACTGGTTCCATAACATTCCAGGCTCCTTGACACGAGCTTCAAGAGTATGTGCAATCGTTTTATTTTTTTCAAACGTTTCATCACCCGTTTTTTCCACTACGGTGCTGGTGTGAAGGGAGAAGGGGCGTTCACATTCCCAAAAGGTATCGTAAAAGCCGTTGTACTAACAAGTGAATCTAGAAAACAAACATCACCTCCTTCGACTCGTTAACAGAGATGTTTAAGTTCAACAAATTCTACAGTAAATTGAAGTTGGATATCACCCACTTCCAGTTAAGGAACTTGGTTTGCAGTAGTGAACTATCAAAAGGGATATTTTACCCACTGAGTTACTGCCACGACCACAACCTTGAAACCACCAACAGTTTTGGACAAGGCGATAGTGTGCATTCATTCTTTAAAATCAACAGGCTCATCAACGATTACGAGGCCCCTACGAGGGACTCCATGAAGCTAGATTGCATTATCGACTCCCGAACCTTGTTGGCCAACTCCAACAGCAGGATATCCACCTTGAACTGCTCGAGCCGGTATTTGGTTTCAGGTACCTTTGAAGGGAACTACATCTTGACAGACATATCCAACACGGAAGATACCAAACATATGGGAGAATTTAATCTAACCAACGATTATGATGGAATCACAAACAGCATAATCATCAACGACAACACTAACGAGCTCATAATATCATCGAATGACAACAAGATACGACATATTGATTTGAATTCCAACAGCAGGCAGAGTATTGAACTACCCTACGCCGGGAATTGTTTGGCACTCAACAAATTCAACATCAACGAGGTTTTCGTGTCTGCAGACGACTTGGTGTCTTTCGTGTATGACAAGCGGGTGCAGTTCGACATTTCTAAAGTACAGGTGTTCAAAGGGCAGGAAGACCACAGTTTCAGCTGTGATTGGTCGCCCATCAATGAGAACTTGCTATTATCGGGGAACCAAGATGGTAACGTGAGATTATGGGACAGAAGGAACACTGACATGCCGTTATACTGCTGGAGTGGCGGGTTGGGTGCTACGGAGTTCTCCTCTGCCTCCCCCACCAACAGACTGAAACTGAAGTCAAGTGGAACTGCTAGCACCAATTACCTTTCAGGACCAGTAAGAAATACAAAATTCAGCCATAACGGAGAATTTGTGTGCTGGGCGGAGAGTCTCGATCATGTGGGGTTGGTGAACGTCAATGATTTGAGTAAGGACAAAGTGGATTCGGTGCAATCCATTGACTTTATTGGGAAGTGCACGGGGTTGAGCTTCTGTGAAACTGAAAATGGCCACGGTGAACAGTTATTGGTCGGTGTCAACGATTGCCCTTTGGGAGGGATACTATCCTACAACTTGGAGAGTCGTGAGAAGACTCTCGATTTTGACTTTTACTTCTAGGAACTATTTATTTGTATATATTCATATCAGGGAACAACGTAGTCGTAAGCGTATCGAGTCCAGGATTATTGGTAGAGACACGCTTTTCTGGATCCCTTTTTGCAGCTGTTTGGCAGCGACCCACACTCATCTTTTCCAATGGCAAGAACCAAGACCGCCAGCCACGGGGCCCAAAAAGAGAACAACAAAGCCAACGGGCACCTCAAAGGGGAGCCATCAGCGGCGCATGGAGCAGCATCTGATCTGTACGAATACCCATCTGCCACAAAGCCTTTGAAGTCGCCTTTTATCCTTAAAGAACAGGTATCCACACGGGACGTAGGCAGATTGTTTAGAGACTTGGGTGACAGTATGTCGCCTGAACCTGCGGCCAAGTTTTTCGCTACTATCATGGGACGAACGGACCAACCACACTTGCGGATGAACGGAGACCAGATTAATTCCATGAATACAGGCAAAAATGATAGGTTCTCGGACAAGAACTCCTCAGCCGTAAGACAAAGGGTTTTACGGAGTTTCACAACGCTGCCCAAGCCAGTCCAAGATCTTCAGAAGCTACTTTGGCAGTGTTTGTGGGCTTCCAATCGGGGTACTTTGGATTATATAATCACAGCCTTTAGTCCCCTGACCCAGAAAAGCTTTATAATGGAACTTCACAAGAAGGTGCTTGTCTTTGCAAAGATACCGGACCGTTTTGATGTGGCGCTATTATACAACCTCAGCAATCCATATGTTATGGGAGACCGTTTATACTATATGGTTAGAGCTATGTACCGGACCCATGCTAAAGTGGGAGCTTTATACGACGGGAAATGGGTGCTTTTGTTCAGTATCAGGGGGACTTACTTGGAGGACAATCCTCCACCGAAACGACGTAGTGTGGGAGATTTACTGGACTCCCCGTTCGTCACCATACCTTTGGCATTCACCCTCTTGGTTGCGGATCGTTTCCATAAGCCTACAAGTGTGACGGCAACTACCATAACTCAACTTGTGGCCAGTATGGCGTACATGCTCGCGGAGGTCTGAGTTGGCCTGAGTCCTCTTGTGAGTTCTGGGCTATAAGTTCACGGCTCTGACAGGCTTGTTCTGGCTCTTTCGGACAGTCAATCGCTTGATAGTTGAACAGGTTGTGGACTTAATATACATGATTTGTTGGGTATTCAGGCCTTTGTAGCCCTTTCCCCCCGGTGTATGCAACGGAAACCATAAATTCCCCTGTCTGTTTCAATTTCATATCTTTCTGGGCTGCATCCGTTCTGCCGTTTCCCCTACCACATCTCATCCACATTTTCACTAACTTGCATCTGTCCGCCAACCTCCTTGATGAGCCCATCAATCCTGTTGGCTTTTTCCAGCTCCTTGCACATCGTGGCAATCACCCGAACTTTGTTACGGAGCTTTGTCACCAGTTTTTCATACACCTTGACGTCTTGTTCTTCATTACTAATAGGAATTTGCAGCAAAATCTCTTCCGTTTGAGAGAGGTGGCTTTTTATGGCTTTGGCATTGTCATAGTCATCGATATGGTCCTTCCAGTATCGCACAAGCCCCTTGATATACCCTATCACCAAAAACCGCTGGAAACCTGTCTGGTAGCCGTACTCCTTTCCTTCCTTGTATTGCGACCTAGTGGATTCTTCCTGACCCTCACGGTACCCCTGCCGGTAGTAGTCTTCTTCAGGGTTGAGTAGTGCATCCATGCTGTCATCCAAGTTAAACGTCATGCTAGGTTCTTTGAGTTTGCGGCGTTTTGTGTCGCTCAATGAATGGGTCGAGTCCATACCATTTATATGATCGAATCCCGAGATGCGCATCTCCATTTCGATCTTTAGTGTACGTGATATTTGTTAGCAACGAATGAGTGAAGACGAGTTCCATGAAGATATCCCCGATAACGGTCAACGAAGGCGACAGCGACTGAAGAAAGTCATTCGAGATGCGTACTCCTCGGACTCAAGCGATGACAACGAAGAGTATGACGGTGCGCCAGAAGAATCGTCTGCGGTGGATGATAAACAAGATAAAGGAAACGAAGACGGAGAAGATTCAGACATGTTTGCCAGTGATGACGAGGAGAATGACCTGCGTGGTGACAAAGACGACGAAAGGGAATTGCCCGTTGGAAGTGGTGCAAACGGTGGCAAGGGCAAAAGGTTGGATATGACCCAGTTTGAGAAAGATTTGGGACTCGAAGAAGACGATATGATGCAAGAATCTCCAATTGATGATATGGAAGACGACATAGAGGTCGAGGCGTTTAATCTAAGGCAGGAGGAAGAGGAAGGGTACTTTGACGATGATGGGAATTTCATACGACACCAAACGTCGGACCACGAACTCGAGGATGACTGGCTAAATGTCGATAAGTACGAGATCCAAAAGGCCAAGATGGCCCAGCAAGCACAACAAGCCAAACCCACACGGGTGAAGGAGTCCATAGAGGAGCTTTTAGGTGAACTCATCAACCATCTTGATCCCGATGAGTCACCCTTGGAGTTATTGGCACGTTTGGCACCTGTCAGACGCAAAAAAGGTGGTAAAAGAAGGGCCAAGGTGCAGGAGACGGATGAGGAAAAGACACAGAAGAGGTTGGTGCTTCATTTGACCGACGTGTGTGATAAGTTGATGATACACAAGGGCTTGCCCGATTTGTACGATATGGTGAGAGAAGAGCTCATGCGGCTTTACAGAAGAGAAACTGGTGTTGATTTCAAGGCCAGTAGAGGCACGAAGCGTCTGATTGGTGAAGTCGAAGAAGAACCAAATGAAATCGAGGAAGCTACCGACTATGGCCAAATGGTTTGGGAGTACAAATGGGACGATCTGGATGAAGTCTACGGGCCACATTCAGAGTACGAAATGGAATACTGGAAACATAATTACTTCGACCATAAAGTGTTCGTTCGAAGGGTTGGAGAACACCAGTTCGAACACATCGATGAGTTGGAGTTCCATCCTTGATATGCAATAGTTTGTATAGTAAATTACAGTGATGAATTATGGTAAGTAATGGGGTAGTGGAAAGTTGACGTCTTTTGCAATGGCCTCGATGGCTTCGAAGCTCAACACACATCTCCATCTGCTTCTGGGTTGAAGAATGTCTCTTGTCACTTGCCTGTAGATCAAACCTTGTGAAAGCAACGTTGCCAATTGGTGTTGTAAGTCCACTTTACTGGCAAGGGTGAATCTGGCAATATCATGCTGTTTGTTTCGTAAATCTTCTTCTGTGAGTCCATTTACCACAGACTTAACGCTAACGTTGTTCAAAGACTCCGACTCATTTCTGTAAAGCACGAGGAGAATGGCGAAAAGTCTTTCCAAGTCAAAGAATGTCGGCTGGAGAAGTTTGGGATCCAAGTCCTTTCTTGTGAGCAGCGCTGACTTCCTCTTATATGGTGCATTTTTGCCGAATGTGGATTTTGTGAAAGTGAAAACGTCGTCTTTGGGGCTGATTATGGACGCCAAAAACGACGCTATCAAGATGAATTTGGACGTGTTTGTCAAGTCCTCCAACAGGTTCGATGCTTTGGTTTTTTCAATTTCTCCCGTATGGAAATCTTCAACGGTTGTGCTAGTTACCGAATTGTCTTGCAACATGGACTTATTTTCTCTGTACACCTTCAAGAACTCACTAGGACCGAAATCCCCACGTTTAACACTTTCAGTAAAGCCCTTCCATTTTTGGGAGATCACTTCGATCAACAAAGTCAAGTTTGACCCACAGTACTCGTAGAACAGGTCTACCACCACTTGTACGAAAGAGTTCCAGAACTGCTTACCTGCTGGACTGTTATCCAAATCTGGGTCGTCGAAGAAACAGAATTGGTTCAGCTGGAAAATATCCACTACCTGCCGTTCACTGTAGGACCTGAAGTACACTTGTGGCATACAACTGGTGACCAATGGGCTTGGAGCCTCTAATCTTGAAATAAACACCACGCATATGTTTGGAATGTCTGCCACGTCTCTCATTCTCTCGAACGCCTTCATAACGGTGAAAGGCTCGTCCATAAACTGGTCAATTCGATCTAGCACTAGCACATGAAGGTCCCGGTATCCGCCTTCGTGCGTCAACGCCTCGAGATTAAATAAGAACCTGGAGAACGTATCGCATCCCACTAGTTCCTCATATGCGCTTCCATAGTGGTAAAAGGGCGGGAGTTGGGACTTGGCCAACTTGGAGTCATTTCTTATCAGCACCAAGCACTTCTGTAGTAACACCCCTGTCTGGAGGGTGGAATCACACTCTATATAGCTGTGGTTCACTTTTGCCTGCTTTAAAAATTGGGTCACTGCCAATGTCTTCCCTGCAGCCTTGAATCCATGCACAAACAAGGTAGGCACACATAATTCGGGGTCTTTGTCAATGAAGGAATTGAGGAGATCAAATTCGTGATCTCGGAACTTCACTGTGTTTTTGAGGTGTTGTAATTGGTCCCAGTCCAAAGACATCTTCTTGATTTAAAGATTGAAAGAAGAGAATCGCGATCTTTTTTTGTAGTAGTACTCATTTTGCAACTTTGGGGCTACTAGAGATACTTTACTTCCATATGCATTGTTGTCTATGTGTGTCTATTTAGGCACTAAGGGCTTCCAGTCCGACATGTTTTTGAAATCTGGGGTGGTGTTCCGCGGCGGTGGTGGTGCTGGCCCCGATGTCTTCGGTTTACTGTCTTTAACGTCACTAGTTGTAGGGACCTTATTTGCAGAGAGGGATGGTGGTTTCTTGGGGATCAAAGGGCTGGGTTTGTTTGCAGTGACTGGTACTGGTTCTGGTGTGGCTAGTGGGGCTGGGGCAGTGGCAGGTGCTGAAGATATGGAACTTGGTTTGAGTGGGGAAGATCCTGTGGGCACGGGGGTGGTGGAGACTGGAGTGGCCGAATTCGATCTGGATGGGATCAACGGCGTGGAGGAGAACCCAAAGGGAACACTAGCCATTCTTGCAGGTGGAGGGGGTGGTGGCTGGGATGAATGAGATGATTGTGGTTGTGGTGCAGAAGGTGTCCGTTCATCAAGACTCCTGGTTGTGAGTTCAATATCGGTTGGTTTTGGAGGAAGCCTTCTCGGGAGCGACGACGCTTTGTAAGATGAGACCTTTTCCAGTTCTGTGGCTCTTCTGCTAACGGGGACGGGTGGCACCTTCCTTGCCAATGGCGCTGTTGGCAACGGGGCCCGTCTGGGAAGCGGAACCGTATTGGCAGTGCCGGGTCTGGCAGGTGTGGGGGGTGCAGTAGCCGAAAAGTCGTCGTCCAACAAATTGAGCTCCGATAAGGTATCGGAGATGAAATTGGAATTGTTGGAACTAGCACTAGAACTCAAGTCCATGGAAGATAAATCTGGGCCATTGCCATGTTCCTGTTTATAACTTTCATAGATCTTTTCAGATAATTTCATCTTCTTATCATGGTCAATGAACTTCACTTTGCACTTGAATGTGGCATATACCGGTTTATGATCACTGAGTTCGACATGCATTAATGCATTATAGTTCAAGGGTATCAACGGGTGTGCTTCATTCTGTGTTCTTGAAAGCACCCGATCTGTCCATGAGGGCACTCTCTGTTTCTCCGAAGTATCATAAACAGAAGTTCCCTTATCAAATTTGTACGTCGGGTTGAAATTGACTCTCATTTCATTGAATCCCTTGAACGCACCTGTTTTGGAAGACATTTCTGAACAAAGCTGGTCGTGTTCGAGCAATTGGTCAAAACTGCCCTCTGCAATGAGCTGTCGTACATGCTCATTTAACAAGTTGATTCTGTAGTTCAAATCTCCAAACCAAATAATATGGTCGTGATCGATTATGTTCATGTTTCTGACGAATTTCAACCCTGACATAATGGTCGAATAATCATTGTGTCGTTCAAACACAGCGTTCACCCCTGCAGCCAAGTGAGAAGTCACCAAGGAGAACGACGTTGCCCCATACTCGAACCGAACTGCACATGCTCCCTTATTGGCAGTAATGCCTCCCAATCCTGTTTTCTTAGAGGACCCGGAGACGTAGGTGACTTTTTTTACCTGACTTTTCTTGACAAAGAATAAGATAGTCATGGATGCTATCGATTCGGTTCTTAACAACAAGTACTGCTCATTTTGCGAGTTAAGCTGCGTTTCGATCAACTGAGCCCATTTGGTAGGCCTTGACGTATCCGCATTCAATATCGATCCTGCATTCAACTCAATCAACTCTTGGAACCCAATGGCATAGATATCGGGCAACGGAAGTGTGAGATTTTCATCAGGAAACAACCAAGAAGTCAAATCAAAATTGGAATTCGGAAGTGTGGCATTGACGTTGAGGGTCCCTGTGAAGATGAAGATATCTTCATAAGTAGTGAAAGTGGCTTCTTGATGCTTTAATTTGTCTTGAACGTAGTCACTCACTGGGTCGTATATCTTCACGGGGATGGAATTCTTGGAGTCATAACCTAACAACAAATCCATCACAGATTGCTTTCTGCTGTCAACGAATGTGTTCTGGTACATACGGGAAACAGACTTGGTCACATCTGACAAAGCCCCTGCAAAACTCATCTTTCCAGCTCTTGAAAATGACGACTTCAAAGCATTAGTTCCGGTATAAATCTGGGAAATGGCGTCCCCGTTGTCTGCCCATAATGAGTTATATCTTGCAAGAATTTCACTGGAATCGTATCTGTCCCTGGAGCTAGTGGAAGAGTTGTTCAATATGTTCTCCAAGATGTGTTGGCAAACCACTTGTTCGATCAAATTAGTCCGGTCCAAGCAATCCAAGCAGTTAACTCGGAAAACACCATCTTGTTTTGTGATGGTCTCGCCGTTCTCCACATCATAAGAGAACCAGCCAAACTGTTCCAATGACCGATTCAAGAGCGGAAGAATCTTGGTGGCACCGCTGAATCCACCACTTTGCTTGGTTTCGTGATGAAAATCGAATTCAGTGTATGTCAATTCGTCTTTTCTGTCCGAATGCTTGTACAAGTATTTGTACCTGTTCAGAACTGCAACTTCTGGGGGTTTGGTCTTGGATAACAAGTTCACTATATGGCAGACACCATACTTGGAGCAAATGTCTTCAAAGTGGTTATTAAAGACCGGTTGCGTCGCTTCGGCAGATCTCGTTATGGTGATTTTGGGGTTGATCAACGTAGAATCCTGTTCCCAAAATGCCGGTACCGACCCTCTTATCTGGATGAAGGAAGAAATGGACCCTTTGGACAAATTGTTGAAGACAAACTCCGTTTCCACAAAATTTGCCACGTTACCGCTGTCATCAATTCCCCTAGCGTTGAAACGAGTTCCAGCTCTTTTCCAAGACTGTTTCGAAATAATGGTTATGGAGTCCCCTTTTGAATTCAACTTTACAGTTTTGGAAAACCCTCTAATGACAGTGGTCAAGAACCTGTTATCATCCAATAGAGATTGGATTGAAGGATCCAACGTAGACCTATATTTGATCAACCCTTCCATCATGAACGAATTCCACATATATTCTTCCAGGTAATGCAGCAAGTTAATCTTCACGTCGTTCTGCACATTGCTGAGTAAACGCTGTTGGTCGATACCTCTATTCTGTAACAAGGAAGTCAAGTCAAAATCGTTGGAGTAATAGAACGATCCATTGGAAAGCAACTTTATCAATTCATTACATGGATGAGCTTGCGTAGAATACCCCAGGGCATCGTAGTCCATGTTTTGCTCTTCGTCGTTCATTCCAGGAGCGTTGTTGGAAATAGGCAACCCGTTGGAGTCTAGAGTGACAAAGTCCCAGGTATCTTGGGTAAGGGATATAAAGTCAACGGAGTAGATCTTGTCCACTGATTCATAGCTGACGGGATTGGCCACTTCCACTACGGCCCCTGTTATCACCGCGAGGAACACCTGCTTGTCCACGCTAATAAACCCCAAGCACCCGTAGACGCCTCTGCTAAGCAAAGGCTTGAACCCATCCTCTTTACTGATTTCGTTGTTTGGGAGTATCTCCATTCCCACCACTTGCTCGCCCGCCTTTTTCTTGGAATTGACTTGCCGGAACAACAAAGTGTGGGTGCCTGAGTACAATGCAATTGTCCTAGGCGACTCCTTGTACAATAACTTCATGGCTGGTTAGTTTGGGGACCAATGGGTTCAATTGTAGAAGGGAGAAAGGTATGTTTTGAAATGCAACTATAATTTTTTTTCACTGACAAGATTTCTCGTGTGTGAGTATAAAGGGCCTAAATATAGAGAGAAAATAGGCACACCCCAAAATGAGAATAAAGGTAAGTTTGGCGTCAAAAAAGGTACATTTCAATGAGGCCCCGTACCTATGTATTAAACTGTCTTTGGAGGCTTGGTTCTGTCGTTGGTATTTTTTGGTGTTTATGGCATATATTATCCCACTATTGGAGACTGCAAAATGTGTGCGTGCACGACTTTGGCTTCTGTATATATTTTTAGTTTTGCAACAACTGACACAGATACCAGTAACTTTCTTTTGCCAAAAATTGACGTGTGGTTATAACTGTTAAGAAGATGAGCAAAACCGTTATTTACTTCAAGAATATTGACTATTCGGCCACCGAGGATGAATTGGCCTCTTTCTTAAGCGATTTCAAGGTGTACGTAAACTTAAAGCATATTGTGAAATTTGCAGTAAAAAGAAGGTACTAACAACAACAAGAAAATCGGTAATTATTCCAAATCATACAGTCAGGTTCCTGTCCACCAAAAGAAGACCACTTGGAATCGGGTATGCTGAGGTCGAGGACCTAGACGAAGGTCAAAAGTTGGTCAAGGTTGTCAATAGAACCGTGTTCAAAGGTCGGGTTATCGACGCCAAACTTCATGTCCCATTTGTGCCTAAAACTGCAAAAAGGGAAACGCCTGCACCACAGGAGACGGCCCCACCGGCACCTGCCCCTAAGGTAGTCCCTGCTACACCACCTGTGTCTGAAAATACGGTATACATTCCTTCGGTTAGGGGCAAAGTGTCGGATGCAGACCTTCGTCAACATTTCAGTAAGTTTCAGCCACTGCAAATTTATGTGTTCACCGAAAGTAACAGACACAGGGGGTTTCTTGGGCGCCACAAAAGTGCCTTGGTGACGTTCAAATCCGATGTGCCATTGAGTGAAATCATTGAAGAAATGAAGGGCAAGAAGATTCGTCGTGGGCATGTCGAGTTGAGGCCAGCTTATGTTTCGAAGATCCAAAAGGTGGTTGCAGCCGATGAGAAAAGAATGGCACTGTCGGCCAGAAGGGGTAGACAAGGGCCAGATATTGGGGCAGAAGAGCAGGCAGAACAGCTGCAAGGGAAGACGGCAGGACTGCAAGATCAGCCAGAGCAGCAACCCCAACCACCTGAAGATGCCGCAGACCAACAAGCTGTCTCCACCGGGGCCCAGCTGCCTTCTACTGCTTTAACAGCAGTACCAAAGCCCGTGCCACAAGGAGCTACAGAGGCAGCAATAGCTACAGAGGCTGCAAACGAAGCCACAGAGGCAGTAACAGCTACAGAGGCAGTAGAAGTTACTGACGCCGAAGCAATTGAACCCGGCTCAGCATAACTCCCACAAAAAGTATGTAGACCAATACACGGCCTTCAACCACTCTTCACTTACAAAGGAAAACGTTACCCATTCAAAACTATTTAAAAAATTATCGTGATATTTGTACAAATTATTAAATAATTTAATCTTGAGTTTTTTGAGAACCACGTAATAAACCAGTTCTTCTAGCAGCGATTAAACCAGCCTTTTGACCTGGAACAGCACCTCTAGAGATAGTAGAAGCTTTACCAATATGTTGATGGTTACCACCACCATGAGGGTGATCAACTGGATTCATAGCCACACCTCTGGTCTTAGGCCATGAGTTTCTCTTGACTCTGTATTTGTGGAAAGCTCTACCAGCCTTCAATAATGGTTTATCAATTCTACCACCACCGGCGACAACACCAATGACACCTCTGGCATCGGAGTTTAACACTTTTTTGGATCCAGATGGCAATTTGACTCTGGTTTTACCTTCATCGGGGTTGTGTCCAATGATGATAACGTAGTTACCGGAAGTTCTACCTAAAGCACCTCTGTCACCAACTTTTTCTTCGACGTTGGAGACAATGGTACCTTCTGGCATAGCACCTAAAGGTAAAATGTTACCAACATTCAAAGAAGCCTTTTTACCAGCGTAGATGAATTGTCCGGTGTACACACCTTCGTTAGCAATGAAAGTTTCTTCTCTTAATCTGTACTTGTATGGATCTCTGAAGACAACTTTGGCTAATGGAGCACCTCTACCTGGGTCATGGATGATTTGCTTGACGACACCTCTGATGTAACCGTGACGTTCGGCGAAATCTAAAGTTCTTAACTTGGCAGCTCCCTTTCTACCCTTGGTGTTGGCAGTGAAGATAGAACCAGCACCTTTTCTTTGGTTACGAATAACTCTACCTATAATGAATAGTTAGTACACTTGCTTTGTGGATTGAGACGTTTGATTTGAAAAAAAAGGGGAGTATTTGGGCAAAAGCAACATTGAACACTCCAACACTCATGCCGTGATGCCCTCTTCTTGAAATTTTGGTATTTTAACGGTTATTTGTGTGTTGTTGGCTTTACTGATGGTTGCGTTGGAATTTTTCACCGTTCAGTTACAACATTCGTGATGACGTGCCCTAACGGGCGGAAACAAACTTGGATGGATGGTCTTGTTCACTCATAGGCTCTGTTTCATATACCCCATGGTCTCAGGTCGTTTACTTTGTGGTCACATACCCATTTCTTAGTGATTGATTTCTTAGTTCAGGTAAACTTTCTAAGCGGTTTGAAAAATTTTTGAGACTGTGTAAGCGGAGGTTCCCCACGCACGACTTTTTGGAGAGAGGTCACAGAGGCTTTAATATGCGCGAGGGCTGGAGCCCTACCGTAGTTGGTTGCGGTGCGGAAAATGGCTGCAAACAGGACAGGTTCGAGCACTCAAGTTGGGCAGAGAATAGTCTAACAGAGCACATGCCTACTGAAGAGCGGTATTAATTTATGACGTGAAATTCAGGCATACAAACATAATACTAAAACAAAACAGGGAAGTGGACGATAAATAGTCATTAGTGAATAATGCTAGTTAACTCAGTAGAAGAAAGTACCGGGCATTTTTACTTGGTTCTGGTTGTTAACTTTTTCATCAAAGGAGTAAGATCTCAAAGTGGACAACTCCGAAATAGGTCTTCCAAGACCGTCATGGGCAATTCCAGTCTTGGCGTCAAAGATGAGCTTTTTGGTATCGGCGGGGATCAATTCTATATGGTCCTTGAGGAAAGCCAATTTTTCAGCATGAATTCGGCTTTGAATTTCTTGGGGACATCCTACGACTTCAATAGTAATGTCTTTCACAGATCTTGAGCTTCCTCTTGGAGTTTGGGCACTGGATCCCAAAGTACCAGCAGTAGCGTTGGTTTTGATATCTCTTGAGTCTCCTACAGCACCACTGCTCACGTTGCTGTTGGAGTAGCCGTAGTAAGAAGACCCAAGTTTATCGGTTTTAAGGTCTCCTGCGTCCGAGGAAGAATACTGGGACGACTTGGAGGTTTCGTGGGACAACCGATTTTCATCGGAAGCCAATGGAGATTCGTTAGACGTCACTGGATAAGCCTTGGAAGGAGACTCTTCGGGGTTTGGATTTGCTTCAGGCTTCTTACCAATGATGGCTCCTAAAACAGTACCTCCTAATATACCACCAGTGAGATCCTTCTTCGAGCTGTTGTCATCCTTCTGCTCTAAGTCTTCTTGGGTTTCGTGCACGGTGTTGGTGATATTGTCATCAATTCCAGCACCTCTCCCATCGTGGGAGGCGTTTCCCAATTTAGTAGAGTCCAGGCTGACAGATTCGGTGGTGCCTACAGCAGCACCGGTACCAGTAGCACCGGTACCAGCAGAACCGGTACCAGCAACACCTGTACCAGAGACACCTCTAGAAGCAGAGCTTGCAGAAGTAGCTCCGTCTATGCTGGAAGTGCTCGAAGCAGTGGTACCAGCAGTACCAGCAGTACCAGCAGCAGGTGATTTTCCAGCAGAGGAGTGTCCAGCAGCACCGGCAGCAATAGCAGCACCGGCAGCAATACCAGCAGCAGAAGCAGCTCCAATTGTCTTGAAGGCTTCGCTATCGGAGGTTCCCGTGGCACCTGGGCCCGAAGCAGAGGCGCTAGTTGCACCTGCACCTGTTGGGTTGGTGGAGGGAGAAGATTTCTTGGGGCTAGGACTAGAAGAGCCCTTGTCCTTGGACTTCTTAGAAAGGAGTCCTCCCAAGAACCCCGATCTAGATCTGGACTTGCCCGACTTTGCGGATGGGGTACGGTCCAAGTCCTTTTCAGAGACGGTGGAGTTGGCTGGGGTTGGATTCAGTTGAGAAACTTTTGAATCGGTCTCGTAAAGGCTGGCACCGGTGACGGTGGTAGGACCAGTGGCAGTGGGTACTACTCCTTTATCGGTTTTGGTCTTACCAGCAATAGCTGCGGCAACACCAGCAGCCCCCGCAGCAGCAGCGACAGTGGCAGCGTCAGGGCCCTCGGAATCACCAGCAGTAGCACCGGTGGCCCCAGTTCCCTTGGCGTCCTTAGACTCAAGTTTACGAAGGTTGGCTTCGTTGGGGTTCGAGTCGGTTTCTGGTTGGAGCGGTTGAGTGGTGTTGGCATAGGCACCAGAACCAGAGCCTGCTTGCTGGCTATTGACTAAACCACCGTGAGCGTTCTTGCTGGAGGTCTTCGAATCTTTGGAAGCTGCAGCAACACCGGCGGCACCGGCGGCTCCGACCGTGGCGGCGGCGGCGGCGCTGAGTCCAGCACCAGAACCATGGCCAGAACCATGCCCAGCACCAGAACCGGCAGCAGCACCAGAGCCGACACCAGCACCCGAAGTCTGAGCAATGCTCGAGTCTCTGGTCAAGAAGTTCAAGATGATGTTGCCTTTTTCATCGGTGACAATCCCAGTTTCGGAATCAATCTTAATCTCTCTAACGGTGGATAACACCTCGGGTCTGGACTTGAGCGATTCTACCACCTCTTTTGCTAACAATCCAGACTTTTGTTCGTCTTTAGTACCTTGGACGGTGACGACGATTTCTGAGTCCTCAGGTTTGGAGGGGACCACATCATGAGCCTTGTTAGGCCCGTATCCAGAAGAAGCGATTCCAGCAGCTCCTGTACCAGCTCCAGCAGCGGAGCCGGTATTAGACGTACCAGCAGACTTGGAATTGGTTATGTCTGTGGCGGCGCCGGTCCCTGGGACTTGCTTCTTGTCAGATTCGAAAGCGTCCTTGGATGGAGGCTGGACGTCTCCGTCGTACTCCTTCACGTCTGCATGCTTGTCGGCAAGACCGTAACCGGTAGCAGCACCGGCCGATCCACCAACCGCACCAGCAGCGGCGGCAGCAGCAGCAACAGTGGCATTGTTGGAATGTCCCTTATTGGAAAGTCCCTTATCTCCGCCAACTACATCATTTTTTTTTTGAGTTGGGGTACTGGTATGAGCACCAGATGTGGTGCCTGACTGAGGACTAAATACGGCTGCAGAATCTAATTCTTGAGCTTCTTTAGGAATCGAATCAGTACCTGATTTTGGGCCCGTTGCGGTTGTGGAAGCAACTTCTTCATCGAGCTTATAGACCTCCTTGGTGTTGGCATTGATAACCAACTTACCGGAAGTTAAGTCCACGCCTTGCTTTTTCAACTCTTTGGAAGCCTTTTTGGCTAACCGGGCAGCAAGTCTCTCATCCTCCACACCTATGACTTCAACAACTAACGAATTAGTCCCAGAACTCGCACCTTTCTTGCTGGCGGCAGTGGTGGCACTGAGTTGGCCTTCTTCGTAACTGGCTTGCTTGACTCCAGCTTCATAGTATTCTTGTTCTTCGTTTTTTGAAAGTGTCTTGGACGAAGACTTAGAATAGTCACTGGTGTTTGAAGTGCCATCGTTGTCTTTGTTGAAGGGCGACGAGGACAAACCAGCCGCAGCTGCAACACCACCAAGGGCTCCGGTGACACCTGCAAGGTAACCACCAGATTGTTGTTTGCCTTGAGCCGTTTCCGAGGACTTGAGGTTTGTTTCATCCGATGACTTGGTGTTTGTTTCACCCAAAGACTTCGAATTGGTTTCATTGGTAGACTTAGTACTACCAGACTTGCTCGAAGGAGCCTTGTAGCCGTCATGCTCATCAGCCACCTCAATCAAAGGCTTGACCTTATCCGAGGTCAATCCAAGATCCTTGTTGTGTTGCTCAACATTGACATCGGTCACTACAGCGTTTGTGGCAGGACCTGTAGAAGGCTTCACTTCAGATTCATGTTTCTTTTCGCTTTCGTCAGCGGTCTTGGCGGGATTGTGAGAGGTAGGATGTTTTGGAGCTTTAGCTACATCTTCATACCCAGCAACATTTTCCACCAAGTTGTTGTCAGTGGTGCCACTAACTTTGGTACCCTTTTCGTACTTGCTGTCGCTTCCGGAATTGTTACCAAACTTGTCGTAGCCAACATACCCAGCAGCAGCACCAACAGCGGCACCCACGCCGGCTAATAAACCTTTGGACCCCGAGGAGTTGGACTCAGTATCCTTAGATGGAGTTTTCTCAACTGGAGTTTCTTTCTCTGGAGTTTCTTTCTCGCTCAAAGGAACGTCTTTGAGTGACTTGGTAGAAGCGGCGTCAGAGGCACCAATGGTCGACCCCACACCAGTGCCAGCAGCACCAGCACCGACAGCGCCAGCACCGGCACCAACACCTGAAGATTTCTGGGACTTTTGTTTTGACACAAAGTCGTTGTAACCCTTTTCTTCGTTGGCTTGGAGTTTACCTGCCTCGTAGGAAGCTGCAATAATGTCTTTGTCAGAAGAACTGAGCTTGGAAGGCTCAGATCCGTATGCGGCAGCACCGGTATTAGACTTATTCTTGGAACTTTTGTCCTTATCTGCATAAGCAGCACTGGAACTGGTATCCTTAGATTTTGAGTCTCCAGCGTAAGCAGCACCAGCACCAGCCACAGGGTCCTGAGTGGCGTAGTCAGTGCTGTTAAACTCACTTGGCTTGGAAGTGCTGGATGTTTCTTTGGTGGTGTCGGCAGATTCAGAATTGGAACCATGTAAGCCCAAAGCACCGGCTGCAACAGCACCAGCTGCACCTAATGCACCGGTAGCACCAGAAAACAAGCCAGGATTCACATCATCGGTGTCAGCCTTGGTCTGGAAGTTGCTGAAATTCTCCTCTCTGGCACCAGCGCCAGAATGGGCCCCAGAATCATAAGCACCGTGGCTGAGACCCTCGGAGTAAGCACCTGAAGTGGCCTTGGACTCCTTAGGGTCAAGGGTCTTGGAGTTCCCACCAAAACTATCAGGCTTTGCAGGGGCTGCGGTGTTGGAAGCTGTCCCAAAGTTGGTGGACAGATCCTTAGCAGCCAGATCCTTAGCAGCCAGATCCTTAACAAAGGTCTCAGGCTTCACTTCCCTGACACTCGAGTTTCCTGCCTCGTAAGACCCTGATTTGACACCCTCGGCGTACGATTGCTCGACTTCAGGAGCATCCTTTTCTTTGTTGATCCCGGCGATCTTGTAGGCGGCACCAATGGCAGCAGCGGCGATACCGGTGGCCCCACCAGCCATTCCGGCGTCCTTGGCACCTCTGTTGTCCACATCAAATGGATATTCCGAGCCAGGGCTCTTCAATGCGGTAGTAGAGGCGTTATCAGCAGAATTGAGCCCACCTGGTTTCCCACGGTTGCCAGCGCCTGCAGTAGTAGCATAGGCAGCTTCGTCATCAGAATTGGTCAAGTCGGGTGAAACATTGTCGTAGCCGGTCTCATCAGGCTTGCTGGAGTTTTTGGAGTTGGAATTTCCACTGTTATTAACAATGGCAGTGATACCGTCCGAGTTGTACACAGACTTATTCTTGCTATGTTCTTGTGCAGGATCAAGGGTCTTTGGTTCTTTGTCGGAACTCTCAGCAACCTCTTTTTGCCTTTGAGCAGCACTCTTACGGTTTTTGTTGACGTCGGCAATGCCCTCGTCTACGTCATCTCCCTCGTCCTCTTCTTTGTCAGCGTCCTTGTTCTGGTAAGCAGAAGGAACGGTTTTCAAGTTCGGACGGTGGTCCAATTTTTGCCGAGTGGCCTCGTTGTGCTTGGCGGTGACAGCCCCATAATGTCCACCTTGGGTGTCGCTAGGATCGAAGTAGTAGCCGGTGCCTTGCGTCACTTTAGCATCGTTCCCGTACTCGTGAGTGGGGTTCTCATACACCTTGTCGTTTTCCACCACCGAATCATCAAGTGGCTTTTTCTCGTTTGAAAAATCACCCGGTGGGTTCTTGTCGACTGGCTGGTACTTGACGTTTCTTGGCACCGTCACCACTTCACCCACCGAACTGGAAGCAATCACATTGCTGGAATGAGTCGAATCAGCAAACGAATGGTCGGGGTCAATGCCCTGCCCGCCATGGGTTTTGTTGTGATCGTGTTCATACGTTTGGAATCCTTCCCCATAAGCCTGCTTGACGGGATCACTTCCGTCTTTCGAAAGGTAGCCATAATGGCCCACTTTCCTGCCCAATTCCCGCTCCGCTTTTCGTTGCCCTTCGATATAAGCCGATTCGGTTAAATGTTCGATTTCTTCATTGTGCACAGGCACTGTGTCGTCAGTTTGTGATTTGGAAGATTTGTGTTTTCTGAACTTTTTGAAAAAGCTAGGTGATCTTTGACTCATGATAAAACTAAGTGTATGGATGAAATAAACTCAATTGATACGATGTTCAAATATTGTTGGATTTTCCAGTATTTTCAGCAATTGCACTATATATATGGTACAATTGAAAATTATAGGAACAATAAACTTTAGATGACTGCCGTAGCAAGGATATATGAAATTTCAGGGCTCTACCAAAATTCCGAATTCGCAGCTCCACTTGGAATTTTGCAATTATGGCAAACTGCACAGACGACGTGCATACAGATGAAACCCACACCTTCGACGAAACCGTGCTCTTTGTTCTAGCCCCATGCACCAGCAGATACATTGTGGATTGTTTGGAGTTTTGCATGCCGATTGTAAGCCAATTGCAAGTGGCTTCGGTTCCATTGGCTAAATCTGTTTAAATTTATCTGGGGTGCTGGCAACGCCATTGTGGCACTAGATTTTACTGACGTTTTGGCAACTGAAAAATGGCAACCGTTAAAGTGTTTGTCACTGCTTTAAACTGCTGGCAACGGTGGAGTGCTGCCAGCAGGCCCCAGGGCTTGTGTGGCTCAATGGCTTCTGGTAACCTATTATCGCTGCACCACCGCTAAAATCGGCCGATGGGGCTGCGCAACTGACGTAAGCAATGTTTCCCCTGCACTGGAAAGTGGGAAACAGAATGATCCGGTTTTGAGGGTTTGCTCTATTGCTAAAACGTGCAAGGTACTTGCTGGGTATTGGGGGGAGCTTCAAACAATTGTACAAGGGATGGCATTACGTCATTTATGATCTTACGATTTTTGTCGTGGATGCTTTAGAGCGACGTTGTGATGGCTGCAATTTATAGTACGTTGAGAATTTTCCAGACATTGAGAGCTACATACAGTTCGTGTCTATTTCGTCTCATATATTTCGTCTCTTATATATTCGTTTATCTGTAAAATGGAGCACTTTGCCTCTAAACTCTAAATGGAATGTCGGGAAGTTAAAACTGAGCTAAAGCTGTGGTTCTTCCTCCTCCACTTCTGGGTCCTTCTTGGGGATGTGCTTTGGCTGACTACTCACGTCTTCGAACTGCGAAACGTTGTCTACCAACGAGTGGCCATCTCTCTGAGTACCCGTACTCAAGTCCAAGTCGGTTTTGACCACATTCATTTTGATATCTTCTTTGTTCTGAGGGTTACTTGGTTTGTTGTCTCCAACTTTAGGCTCATCTGCAGCCTTGCCGGCGCCATTGGACCCAGAAACTGGGGTATGCTTGGGTTGTGTTGCCACGTCTTCGTAATTGCTAACTTCTTCAACCAATGAGTCTGACATACTGCGGTTAGGTATGGAAAAGAAATGGTGGGATCCTAGCATCATTTAAATAACCCTCCGTCCAGCAATATTGCTAATCACAAATTAGCTTTCTCGGGAACTTATATGAAGGAATCTGTCAAACCTTGACATACGTCCGTTCCCACCATTACCTAAGCTTTGGCCAGGGTTGGCGGAACTTTGCCAGATTTGGCGGGCTTTGTCGGAGCTCATTTATACTCCGGGGCCTTGTTGCGCTTGTTGTACACCAATCTTGTCACCAACCACTCCAAACTCTCTTTTATTCCCTGGTTCTCTAGCACCGACACCGGCAATAATTTAGAGTCCGTAGCCTCAAGCTCACTCACAAGCTGTATGAAAACCCCGGTTTTGAGGGTGACAAGGTCTATGGCCTGTGGTAAATCCTGCTTGTTTGCCATCATTAGAATCGGCACATTAACCATGTTTTCGAAATTGTTGTCTTCCGACCCCCAGCTTTCATCGTGCGTCAAGCTCTTCAATGTGTCGTAACACTCCAGAAACCTTTCTGTGTCTGTAGAATCTATGATAAATATAATCCCATGGCATGATGAATAGTACCGAGACCACATATTTCGAAGCGATTTCTGGCCCCCAAGATCCCAGAACTTCAAATTGATGTTGTTGTAATTCAAATGGCCTTCTGTGCTAGACTCATACTTGATGGTGGTGGTATTTTGGCCTACTGTGGGTAATATTCGTTTGCTTTTGATGATGCTGGCAGTATCGGTTGATTTGGATTTGGCTTTGGGTTTGGCGGAGTCTGGCGTCTGATACAAGAGTTTTATGTGCTCGAGAAAAGTGGTTTTCCCTGCATTGTCCAACCCCAAGATCAAGACGTTGTACTGCTCCCGTTTTGTATATTGTGTGTACAAAGACAGAGCCAAATGAAACATAATTGGTTTATGTTTACGTATATGAGAAAAACGCTTGACAAAATCGAGCGTCTCTTTTGAGGCACTGTAAAATGGAGTGTATAAATAAGACTCAGAAGACGAAGACGAAAAACTTTTTTTGTTTATGTGTTTTTGCTTCGGTGAACAATAATTTGCCTTGGTGTGCAATACTTTGGTTTAGAGTGTATGTATTTACAGACGTATGTGTGGGAGTATCAATATGATGATCATTTGATAGGGACAACTGATTACATATGAAGATATGTTGTTCAAGATAGTAGAAATTGTCTGATAGAGATACTCCTTTGTGTTCGAATGAAACTAACAGTTAGTAGTAATTGTAGTATAAACAGGCTAAATATGTAGACGTGTCAGAAGTCAGATAAGTCTGGGAAGTCAGATAAGTCTAGGTGGTGTTGTAGCCAAGGTGATTTTGGTGCATCGATGCCTACTGTTGTTGTCAATGTCTGTCTAACGTGTCTAACGTGTCGGAGACGTCTATTTTACCTCTCGGATGCATGGATCGGTAACAAGTGGCAGAGGCCCATTGTGGGCGTTCATGGCCTTGCTGGCCAGTCCCCCCTGCCATCGGTGTCGAACTTCCCTCCTCTTTTGTGCATTTTGGTGCTCTCTAAACTTGCCTCTCCTCTCCACCTAATTCTATCTCATCGCGATAATATTTTATTCTGTACGTCATGAGTTCGGATGAACACCGGAGCATTGCTCAAGAAATCAAACAGTATTTGGGGTTTGATGACTTGGATCACACGCTAACGAAGTTCATAGTCAATCTTTACGAGCAGGCGGTTTCCGGCGGTGGCGATACCGTCTCAAAGTTTAAAGCACAATTGGCCAAAAATGGAGGTGAGTTCCCGGCTGAGTTTATTGATAAGGTCATTCTGGTGCTTCGACCACCCAACTTGAAACAAGAAGAGCCTTTGTTCAGTGTGTTGTCACTACCCGACAAGAAAATTGACTTTGATGAAACAGAGGAGCAGAAACCGTCCCTTGACGTAAAACCGCCCCTTGATGTGAAAGTTAAGCACGAGCTGCCATCAACGAGAGTTAAAAAAGAACCTCGTGAGTATATCGAAGTGGTGGAGGGCAGCATATACAAAGGCATTGTTACCAATATCACGGCGTATGGGGCGTTCGTCAAAGTAGAGTATTTGACGGGATTGTGTCATGTGTCACAAATGTCATTTGACGGGTCTATAAGAATACGACTGCCCCATGATATTGTAAAGGTGAACCAGGAAGTGTACGTCAAAGTAAAACTGATGGAGCCCGAGACATACAAGAACAAGGGCAGGCAAAAAGTGCAGTTATCCATGAGAGGAATCGATCAGGGTACGGGGGTTGACCGCTCTGATGAATTAGAGAGAGGAAGAGCTGAAGCCCACTCACAAGAACAAGAACAACAGAAACGAAGCAGAAAGAGATTGACATCACCGGAAAGATGGGAAATACGACAGTTGATAGCCAGTGGTGCCGCCAGGGCGGAAGATTACCCTGAATTAAATGGGTTTGAAGAGATTCAACAAGAACACATTAAGATCATGGAGCCGGAACTCGAGGTCGATGTGACGTTGAACTTCAAGGAGCCCAAATTCCTCCAAGGCCAAAAACCAGACCTATCTGAGTCCGAGCCCGCCCGGATTATCAAGAATCCCGAGGGGTCCATGAGGAGAGCTGCTTTGAAAGGGTCCAATCTTGCCAAGGAGTTGAAGGAAAGGAAATTCAAGGAACAGAAGGAGAAGGAAAAGGAGAAGAGGTTACGAGACTCCAACAATACCAGTGCTTTTGACCCCATGAGGCAGCAGGAACTGACGGTTGTGCCTGATGTGAGCACCGAGTGGAAGAAATCACAGGCCCAGGTGAAATACGGCAAGAGAACAGATATGTCCATTAAACACCAAAGAGAATCATTGCCTGTGTTTTCCATGAGATCAGAGTTGGTTGAGAGAGTGAGACAAAACCAGTTTTTGGTGGTTGTGGGGGAGACAGGGTCAGGTAAGACCACGCAGATGGTGCAATATTTGGCGGAAGAAGGGTTCAACACTGACAAATCGGGGGCACACAAGATCATTGGGTGTACGCAGCCCAGAAGAGTGGCCGCCACTTCTGTGGCTAAGAGAGTGGCCGAAGAACGGGGCACCAAGTTGGGTGGCGATGTGGGTTATAGTGTCCGGTTCGAAGATGTTTCCACCCCGTCGACTAATATCAAGTATATGACGGATGGGATGCTTCAAAGAGAGGCCATAAATGACCCCACCATGAGCAAATACTCGGTGATAATGTTGGATGAAGCACACGAAAGAACCATGGCCACAGACGTGCTTTTCGCTTTGTTGAAGAAGGCGGTGGCTGCCAACCCTGCCTTGAAG
The DNA here is from genome assembly GCA_030580255.1 of Yamadazyma sp. yHMH393. NCBI lineage: Eukaryota > Fungi > Ascomycota > Pichiomycetes > Serinales > Debaryomycetaceae > Yamadazyma > Yamadazyma sp. yHMH393. The sequence goes on from JAKTSP010000045.1 coordinate 582,750, forward strand.
GTGCTCGTAACTTCGGCCACTTTGGATTCCAAGAAGTTCTCCAGGTTCTTCAATAACTGCCCTGTGGTGACAATCCCAGGCAGAACGTTTCCGGTGGAGATTTTGTACACCAAAGAGCCAGAAATGGATTACCTTTCGGCAGCTCTTGATTCGGTGGTGCAGATCCATGTTTCTGAGCCGGCAGGTGACATTCTTGTTTTCTTGACCGGGCAAGAGGAGATCGACACTAGTTGTGAAGTTTTGTTCGAGAAAGTCAAGGCATTGGGCGATGCCATCCCGGAATTGATAATTTTACCGGTTTACTCTTCCCTACCTAGTGAGATGCAAAGCCGGATCTTTGAACCCACTCCAGAAGGGTCCAGGAAGGTGATATTGGCCACCAACATTGCGGAAACTTCCATTACCATCGACGGGATATACTACGTGATAGACCCTGGGTTCGTCAAGATGAACGCTTACGACCCCAAATTAGGAATGGACTCTTTGATGGTATCTCCTATATCACAGGCGCAGGCCAACCAGAGAAGTGGAAGAGCCGGTAGAACGGGGCCAGGCAAGTGTTACAGGCTATACACTGAAAAAGCATACAACGAAGAAATGCTTCCAAACACCATCCCCGAAATCCAAAGGACCAATCTTTCCAATACCATTCTCCTTCTCAAAGCCATGGGAATCAACGATCTACTCAATTTCGAGTTCATGGACCCTCCCAAGGCCAACACGATGCTCAACGCTTTGCAGGATCTTTACACACTAGGGGCTTTGGATGAAGAAGGATACTTGACCAAATTAGGCAACAGGATGTCAGAGTTCCCCATGGAGCCGAAACTCTCCAAGACGGTGCTCAAGTCTGTGGATTACGAGTGCAGTGAAGAAGTGTTAACGGTGGTTTCGATGCTTTCAGTGCAGACAATCTTTTACCGGCCCAAGGACAAGCAGAATCTAGCAGACCAACGAAGGGCCAGGTTCAACAATTCTAGCGGAGATCATCTTACGCTTCTTAACGTTTACCGGTCTTGGGCTCTCAATGGATACAACAAGAGATGGTGCCAAGAGAACTTCATCCAAGAAAGGAGCATGAGAAAAGCACAGGAAGTCAAGAGCCAGTTGATCAAGATCATGCAGAGAAGCAAGAGCCCTATTGTTTCCTGTGGATTGGATAACGAAAAAGTGATAAAAGCCTTGTGTTCGGGGTTCTTCAAGAACTCCGCCAAGCGAGACCACCAGGAAGGGTACAAGACACTTGTGGAAGACACCCCGGTGTATTTGCACCCGTCCAGCAGCTTACAGAACAAGAATCCCGATTACGTGATCTACCATACGCTATTACTCACCACCAAAGAGTACATGCACTGTGTGACGGTGATCAACCCCAACTACCTCGTGGAAGCAGCGCCGAACTATTTCTCGCTGCAGACGGGGGCCGGTGCCAGAAAGAGGCAGAAAATCGTGCCGTTATACGATAAGTTTAAGACCGACGACAGCTGGAGATTGAGCAGCCATATCAACAATAAGAAGAAAGCATTGGGGCAGTCGCAGAAGTAGCGGCGAGTGGCAGCGGCGAGGGGACCTGGCGGAGTGTCTGGTAGCACTGACGCTGATAGCTGGAGCCAGTCGGAGGTGGTGGGCGCACGCAGCCCATTAGACGGTAGACGGTGTCAGCAAATCGTAGACGGTGTATATGTCAAGGCGCATCACAAAATTTGCAGCCAGAAAAAACAATGAAAATAACAAAGAGTGACGAGACTGTGAAAATTTCTCCGCGTTTGACTTTTTAGATCCATAACATTTTCACAAGATAAGTTAAATGACTAGCAAGTAGACTTAAAAATTACCTTCTTTTTTTCTTTGTTTTTCCTAATACACAGTCCTCCTTGTCTCATTTTTGACCATGAAGAGCTACATCAGTAACTACAGAGACGTCATCAACAACCGTGTGAGTTTATACAACACCACGTCAAATATCTCGCTCTCGGGAGTGAAGCCGCTCAGGCGAAAGTATAATGCCGATGACCCCATAGCTTCCGTCCCCGACCAGGATACTGCTGCCAGCGAAATGCTGTGTGATAAGTTGTCCACCGACGGGGCCAACTTGGTCGACAGGTTCGGCCGGAAAGTGACTTTGAAGGGTATAAATGTGGACTCCGCTGCGAAGATGCCTACCACGCCAAATATGCCTACTTACAAGGGGAATAGTACGGACGGAGATGATATATATTTCGACGGCGACAACGTCAGCTTCGTGGGGAGGCCGTTTCCGATCGAGGAAGCCCACCAGCACTTCCAAAGGATCAAATCTTGGGGTTACAATACCATCCGGTACGTTGTTACCTGGGAAGCCATAGAGCACAAAGGACCCGGTCACTACGACGACGACTTCATTGACTATACATGCAAGATTTTGAGTATCATCCACGAAATTGGCGGCCTTTATGTGTTCATAGATGTGCATCAGGATGTGTGGTCGAGGTATAGCGGAGGCAGTGGAGCCCCGTTGTGGACGTTTTACGCTGCTGGGCTACAACCCAAACGGTTTGCTGTAACCGAAGCAGCATTGTTGCATAACGAGCCGAGGTTTCAGTCTACGGAGGGAACGGAGTCTAATAGCCCGGACCAGTTCCCCAAAATGATATGGCCCACAAATTACAAAAGGCTTGCTTCCCTTGTGATGTTCACGCTATTCTTTTCGGGGAAGAACTATTTTCCTCACTTGAAGCTTGATGGCCAGAATATCCAGCAGTATTTGCAGGGATGTTTTTTCCGGAGTATCAAGTACTTTTGGTCTAGAGTGGCCAAGAGGAACAGGGCCATGGTTGAAGACGGGACTTTACTTGGATTCGAAACAATGAACGAGCCCAATTGTGGGTTGATGGGCCATGCCCATTTGGGGTACCTTCCTTCAGCCCAACAATTGAGGGTCGGCACTACTCCCACGGTTTACCAGTGTTTCAAACTTGGAATGGGGTTGCCCTGTGAAGTGGACAAGTACAGGATCACATTGTCGGGGCCTCAGAAGTTTGCTACAGAAGTGGTGGACCCTAAAGGTCTAAGGGCATGGCTTACACCAGAAGAAGCGATGGACATAGATAAACACTACGGCTGGACCAGGAGCAATGAATGGATCGTGGGAGAGTGCATTTTCCAACAGGTGGGGATCTGGAGATACGACAGGGTCGATTGGGATGCGTTACCGGAGATGCCATTGAAGGAACGGTTGGTGATGAATGATATCTGTGAATTGGTCAAACCTAATTTTTTCAACCAGTTTACGTTGAAGCATAATTTCAAGATGTACAGTGGGGTGAAGCCGAAGAAGATCGATATGGAGTTTTTCACCAACAACAATTTCGTCGACTATATCGTGAAGTACAAAAAAGTGATTAGGTCCGTCACTCCTGACGTGTTCTTCATGTTACAAGCACCGGTTCTTGAAGTGCCTCCGAATTTGAAGACTGACCCTCGGGGAATCGTCGATGACAAGACTATATACTGTCCTCATTATTACGACGGTATGTCGTTGATGTTCAAGTCGTGGAATCCAAGGTACAACGTCGATACTTTCGGCATAATGAGAGGCCGTTACTTGAACCCGGTGTTGGGGATAGTTTTCGGCGAAAGAGCTATACGGAACTGTCTACGGAAACAGTTTCTAGAAATGAGGAAGGAGTGTGAAGACTATTTGGGGAACATCCCCATTTTGATGTCTGAAACAGGGATGCCATTCGACATGGACGACAAAAAGGCTTATAGTAACGGGAGATATTCGTCTCAGACCCTTGCGTTGGATGCACTCAGTTATGCATTGGAAGGACTGAATATGTCCCACACATATTGGTGTTACACCTCAGTCAACTGTCATAAGTGGGGAGACCGATGGAATAATGAAGACTTTTCATTCTGGTCTCCAGATGACAGAAACCTAACCTTTGACGGCAACGACACGTCTGTGGGGGATTTGGTGAGTTCCACCGTTTCTATGACGGCGTCTTGGGTTAAAGGTTCCAAGAGCAAAAAGTTGAACAATAAGGTGAGCAACATCAAGCACAAGATCAAACGGACCAACGAGAAAGAAGATACAAATCCGGATACTTCGGTAGAGATAAGGGCCATTGAGGAACAAGTGGCGGAACTCGACGTGGAATCGGAAACTTCAGACTCGGACGATTTCGATGATATGCAATCGCTTCAGGACTCGTCCCTCATCCGGTGGACTGCGGACAATGTCAGATATAGACACTGCAAAAAGTGTTATCCGTCTCCAGATGGGGTCAGGGCCCCCGGTGCAGTCATCAGGCCTTACATTGTTGCAAGCTGTGGAGAGGTGTTGGCCGCAGAATTCGACATGCGTACAGTCAAGTTCTCCTTGACTATCCTGTTGCCTGATACCGGAAACTACCACAACACTCCCTCGATCATCTATGTGCCCAAATGGCATTTCCCCAACTTGAACTATGGTGACATATACTTGAGTTCCGGGTTTGTGAGGATGAATGAAAAGTGGGAGTATTTGGAATGGTTCCATCATGAAAAAGACGAGAGATCAAGATCTGCCGTGTCAGAGGGCACCTCAGAGCTGTCTACTCTCGTCAATGAACCAACCACCAGACTGGAAACAATAATCATCAAGAACAACAGTGGTACTTTGGATGATATCAATAGCCAAAAGGAAGGCAATTGTATTGTGATGTAGGTTTTATAGACTATGGGGTTTCTGTCAAAAGAATAAATTATTAGTTCATTAACATATTTAAAATTCAAGGTCGTCTCTGGGTCTTTTATTATTGGCAGCCAACTCGTCCTTGAGTAGCCCGTTAACAAATTTGGCGAAGTAGTTCACATACGGCTTTAAGCTCGTCTTTTCAAAGTCCGCAAGCTTGACATCTTCGTCATCCATAGACCCAGGCTCCAGGGGCTGGCTTGACTCCCTGTTGACCATACGAGTCTCCCAAATTTCTAGTTCGTTCTGCAAAACTCTGAGGTTGGGGGCATGCATGGGGTTGAATCCATAGGAGTCGTCGTCTTTGTTATTCGACAAATTACTGTATGGATCGAAAGGAACACAAATGTTTCCTGTACTTGGATGAATACAGAACGGCGATTTCAACAAATGGATCAATTGCTTTGAAACCTCAATATCCAACCTCGGGTATAAATAGTAGATGATGATATCTTTTTTGGCCTCGTTTAGTTGGTTCAATTGTGGTTGGCTTTTCAACACTTTTCTGGCGGTCGAGTTAATATCTTCCCATTTCTGCTTGGAGCTGGAACTGTTATTCTTCCACAATTTGGCCAATTCTTCCTGTAACAGCTTTTCGGGTATGAACGATAAGAGCTCTTTGATTTGGTCTTGATTATCCCTCCAAGGGTCTTGTTCCTCCAAGATTATATCAACAAAATCATTTTTCAATAAGTTGAAAGATCTTTCAACGTGGGGATGGAAAGGTCTTTTTATATTCAACGACTGCTTGCCCGATTTCAACTGCTTGGACCCCAAAACATCGAGATATTCCACTATGGACCGTCTCACTGTTTCATCCAATTGCCGGGCTCTGGAATCGCTTATCCAGCAATGGGCACCTCTTCTCCCCGAGAAAACCCAAATCAAGTGCTTGAACCCAAAGTCCTCTCTCAAGGCTGTGTCAATGATCTTGGTGGCCACCTGAATAAACTTCCAGCATTTCTGACAGATATCCGTCCCAGAACAGCAAGTTCTGATGTCGTCATAATCGGTCAAATCAATATCAAACACCAATTCTTTGGCCAACGGCTTCAAAGCGTTCTTGGGAAGGTTTTTCCTCTCTCTGGGATTAACTGAATAAACAGCCCCGATTTCAAATCTGGTGGGGTTGGCATCCACCACTGACTTCTTAAAGTCCTCCTGGCTACTAAATGAGTTGTACCGCTGGTACGCTCCCGATCTGTGTTCATAAGCAAACTCTCTCATGGTGAAGTCTTTTGTTGGTTTGGGAGAATGATTTAACCACTGGAAAACGTGTCTAAAAGGCAACAACCTCTGGTAGAAAAACAACATGTCGGCCGAGGAAGGTCTGTACGAGCCGCCAGCAGCCACCTCCGAGTTGTTGGCATCATCGGACGCTATAGAAACGTCCACAGTCATGGTGTAAGGCAAAAAGAAAATAGTAAAAAAAAATAAGACGCGTAAGAAATCGAATTCTATACAAGAACGATTGCAAAATTTCGCAACCTAATAGATAGACAAGATGCATTAACATTATACAAAAAGTGCCAGAGACCGGAATATGCAAGTTTACTGGTCGGCCACAAACACCAACGACACCCCTTCATCCCCAGCGGTGACGAGTTTCTTCCCGTCATCGGAAACGGCGAAATCTAATACCCCCATATTGTGGCCATAACCCACAAACACTTCTTTCAAGGTTCTAACGTCCCATTTGTAAATACGTCCATTCATACATGATCCAACGAGGTACGGCGTGTTTTTGATGAACTGTAATTTTGTAATGGTATCTTCCAACTTGGTGGAGTTTCTGATTCTCCATTGTTGAGCATCAAACAAAAGCAAGTCTCCAGAGACGAGACCCACGGCCAACACATTGATAGAGGGAGTTTCGCACCAAGACAATGCTTCGATTGACAACTCGGCCACGTCTTCGGCATCCTCCAACGCTTTAACCATATGCACCACCCTGCCGGTGTCGTAGTTGATCACAGCCAAATTCCCATCACGAGCGCCAATGGCAATTCTATTCTGGGAGACGCTGATGGAAACCCAAGGGCTTTCGACCCCTTTGAAGTCGTCATGCGGCTGCAACTTATAGATGGCTTGACCACTGAAACAGTTCCAGTTGACCACAGTCCCGTCCTCTGAAATGGTGACCAAGAAAAGCTCTTCTGCACTGTCTGCTTTGTCAATGAATTCACCTCCGTTACACTCCAAAGTGTGTGCAAACCCTGACATCACCTGCACCAACGACTTGCTGGCTTCATCGATCTGGTAAACCCACACCGACCCATCGTTGGCCCCAAAAGCGAAGTAGGGTAATCTGGGATGGCTTTTGAGCCACAACACTTCTTCCACTTCCTGTAACTCAGCGAATTTGATCCATCTTTGGCCTCCTTTGGCCGACCTGTGCACCTGTATGAACCCATTCATGTCTGCGGTCACCACAAACTTCCCGTCTACCGTGAATGCACCAGAAATTACCGACTCTTTGTGGCCGGTCAACTCACCCACAAATCTGGGCGGCTGACTGTGGGTAGTCCACATATAAGCCGTGTTGTCACCGCCGCCCGTCACCACCATGGGCAAGGTGGGGTGTCTGATGACCGTGAAGATGGAGTCCTTGTGTTGGTCGAAGTAGGTCCAGGAGTTGTTGGATAAATCGATTTCAATGTGATCTTCATCCATCTCATCGTCTTGGCCAATATCTTGGCGGTCGTCCTCTGGTTCTTGTTGGAAACCGTCGTCCACGATTTCTTCACCAACCTCCTCAGTGCTGATGAACTCGTCCTGCGGAACGTCCTCGTTGTAGTCTTGTTCTTCCGTAGACATGTTATTAATAATATTGATAATCTGAAAAAGAAAGAGAAAAAACTGTATAGGTCTTCTCGCATTTTTGCTAAAATGAGAATGGCAAGGCAAAAAAAGATGCTACACAAAAAAAGTTTCGAACAGCTGTACAACACCTAAACCGCTGTCAGACAACTCACACTCCAACGATACAGCAAATATACACATAGGCGTGTTTTAGGATTTGCCACAGTGACCACACAAGCCAGCCACCTACAACCTCATATCCACAATTTTACAGGGGCTTTCGCGTCTCCAATTGCATTTGCATTCAGATTCATCAAAAAATACCCACAATCTCATAATGGAGCAATGGGTATCAGCATTCCCGGGGTACAACTGGGCTTTGACCAGCGCCAAGAAGATGTTTGGCCGTATCATACAAACGGGGCCCACCCCTCGACATGTGGGAATTATAATGGACGGTAACAGACGATACGCTCGCACACACAATATCGAATTGAAAGAAGGCCACAATCTAGGATTCGAAAGCATGGCTAGTATATTGGAGATCTTGTACGAGTGTGGAGTGGAGCATGTGACTGTGTATGCGTTTTCCATTGAGAATTTCAAGAGACTGAGCTACGAAGTCAGATGGTTAATGGACTTGGCCAAGCAGAAGTTCAAGCAGATTACGCAACATGGCGAATTGTGTGAACAGTACGGGATAAGGATCAAGATATTGGGGAACACGTCGTTATTGCCCAAAGACGTACGAAAACTATTGAAAGAGACAGAAGAAATGACCAAGAACAATACCAGAGCCACCCTTAACGTTTGTTTCCCATACACTTCACGAGACGAAATAACCCATTCTATCAAATCGATAGTCAAAAAGTCCATCGACTCTACGAGCCCCGAAGAGTTTGTGATAAACGAAACCACAATCGACAAGAATTTGTACACAAAAGACTCGCCCCCGTTGGATCTATTGATAAGAACATCCGGCACCTATAGACTATCGGACTTTTTGCTCTGGCAGTGTGTTTCCTCCGAGTGTGCAGTGGTGATGGTCGACACATTGTGGCCCGAATTCAGCCCATACCACATGGCTAAAATCCTATTGAACTGGGGGTTCAACAAGTACTGGTACGGAAACCCGCAGGGATACTCTGTCAGAACGCAGCTCGCCAAACCAGAGGAATATGGCAGATACGAAGGTAATGAAAATGACGAAGACGAGGACGAGGACGAAGAGGACGACGCAGAAGACGAAGAGTACGATGGCAGCTCATCCAGAGACTCAGATAGCCTTATAAATGACGGAAACGACACGGTGACCTCGGACGAGTCACATGACACCAAGCCCTAAACAATGTATTTCGCATCCATTGTAGTTTATTTATTATGTAACAGAAATGAGATTGAGCCAGAAAAAAATTTATCAACGTTGATAATCTCGATTATGTGAGTCTCTTCGCATTGAAAAATTTCAATTGAGTCATAGAAATTCACCACTGAACATCAAGATATCATGGATTTAGTTAACCATTTGCCCGACAGGTTGTTGTTCGCCGTCCCTAAAAGTATGTTCTGAAGAGCCCTGTGGTTTCCATTTGCGCTCGTAGTGTATTGCCCGATTTGTTTACTAACCTAGCTTTCAGAGGGAAGATTATACGAAAAATGTGTTGAGTTATTGAAAGGAAGTGACATCCAGTTCAGACGTTCAAACAGGTTGGATATCGCCTTATCTACAAGCTTGCCCATAGCCTTGATTTTCTTGCCCGCCGCAGATATCCCTATTTTTGTAGGCGAAGGTAACTGTGATTTGGGGATCACCGGATTGGACCAGATCAAAGAAGCCGATATGTACGATAGCATCGAAGATTTGTTGGATTTGCAGTTCGGGAAGTGCAAATTGCAACTCCAGGTGCCAGCAGACGGCCCATACCAAAGCCCAGAACAGTTGGTGGGTAAAAAAATCGTCAGTTCCTTCACAAAGTTGGCTACTGATTTCTTTGCAGAAGTGGAAGGATCGTCTGACGTGAGCACCAGCATCAGATTCGTCGGCGGGTCAGTCGAGGCCTCGTGTGCTTTGGGTGTAGCTGATGGGATTGTGGATTTGGTGGAAAGTGGTGAGACCATGAGAGCTGCTGGGTTAAAAGCCATCACCACCTTATTGGACACCAGTGCCCACTTAATTTCTTCAAAGAAGACCAAGTACCCGGAAACCGTTCAGATCGTCAAGCAGAGATTCGAGGGTATCTTGGCTGCTCAAAAGTACGTCTTGTGCAACTACAACGCTCCTAGAAGAATATTGCCCGAGGTGTTGAAGATCACCCCAGGCAGGAGATCTGCAACCGTCTCGTCGTTGGAGAAAAAGAGCCCAGAAGAAGAAGAGTGGGTGGCCGTGTCTTCCATGGTAGAGAAAAAACACCTCGGTAATGTGATGGACGATTTGAAGAAAGCTGGGGCCAGTGACATTTTGGCTTCTGATATTAGCAACTGTAGAGTTTGATAGATTATATAAGCATTTATGTAACTTTTTTTTGGTCTGCCCAACAAACCGTCGCCTCATGCACTTTGTATATATATACCAGCCCTGTTACTTCTTGTGAATTGTCTCTTTCTGCTAGTGGGCTTCCGGGTTGCTACGCCTTATAACTGAGATTACAATTAAGCCGCTTGCGCAGGTCTTGCTATCTGTAGTTGCCGATATTACGTAATCGGTTTTTTTCTTTTTCAAGTGGTCCCCAACAAAACTTATAAAAGCAGGGGCATTCTTGTGAAACTTCTTTTTGTAAATAACATAATGTCATTGGAAAAAGCCGATATAACGTCTTTGAATGCCATTGCTGCTGGGAGCAACAAGAAGAATCCCAGAATCGTCGCCAGTGGGATCGGAGGCAGGTTGATGGGGACCAAGTCGCAAGTAACGGTGACAGCAGAACAGTTGACAGAAGACTTGAAGAGGAGACAAGGAGAAAAGGAAAAAACAGAGCAAAGTCACACACAAAAGGAACAGCAAGAGACTTCCAAACATATAAGTGAACAACCTTGGACCGTCAACAATTGGTACCAGCACATAAACTGGTTGAACTTTGTGTTGGTGATCTTGATCCCATCTTGGGGAGTCATTAAGGCCTTCAGTTTCATGCCCCCTTGGCAAACTTTAGTTATGACGTTCTTGCTCTATGTTAGTTGTGGGCTTTCCATCACCGCCGGGTACCATAGAGGCTGGGCACACAAGGCGTACGAGATGTCTACGCCAGTGGAGATCTTTTTTGCAGTTTTTGGTGCCGGTGCTATTCAAGGCTCCATCAAGTGGTGGGCTCATGGTCATCGTGTACACCATCGGTACACAGACACCGAAAAAGATCCGTACGATGCTAGACGGGGGTTCTGGTACAGTCATTTGATGTGGATGTTGTTGAAACCCAACCCCAAACATAGAGCCAGAGCCGATATCAGTGATTTGAACGCCGATTGGGTGGTGAAGTTCCAGCACCAACACTATTTATCGTTGATGTTGCTTATGTCATACATTTTGCCCACGGTGGTTGCAGGGTTGGCATGGGGTGACTATTGGGGTGGGTTCATCTATGGAGGAATATTGAGGGCGTTTGTCATTCAACAAGTGACGTTCTGTGTCAACTCTTTGGCGCATTGGATCGGCGTCCAGCCTTTTGACGATAGAAGAACTCCAAGAGACCATGCCTTGACTGCACTTGTCACCTTTGGCGAGGGCTACCACAATTTCCACCACGAGTTCCCTAGTGATTATAGAAACGCCTTAGAGTGGTATCAATACGATCCCACCAAAATTACCATTTACACCTTGTACCGGTTGGGATTGGCCTCAAACTTGAGAACGTTCAGCCCCAATGCTATAGAACAAGGTAGGTTACAACAGCAACAGAAAAAGCTTGATCAATTGAGACAGAAGTTACAATGGGGTGCTCAAGTGCACGAGCTCCCTGTGTGGGACAGTGAAAAATTCAATCTGTTGGCCAAATCTCAAGGGCTTATTGTTATCAGCGGAATTATTCACGAAGTCAAGCCTTTTATCAAGCTGCACCCAGGCGGGCAAGCTCTAATAAGGGCCAGTTTAGGTAAAGATGCTACAGAAGCATTCAATGGTGCAGTTTATGCTCATTCCAATGCAGCACACAACCTTTTAGCTGGTATGCGTGTAGCAGTTTTACAAGATACCAAGGTATCGAACGATACGTTCGACAACCAGCTCCACTACCTCGAGGAAGTGAAACAGGAGCATGCAAGAGAGATCAAAGAGGCGGAACAGGCCCAGGCTGCCAGGTAGTTAATATTTATATGTAGTATTTGAAATTGAGCAGTTGACTATTTCTTCGTCGTGCGATTCCCGAAAAGGAAGTTTTTGCAGCCTCGTTTTGCATACACAAACATAAATTGGGTTATCAGAATAACTTTTGAATTTCTGCAGTGAAACACTGCTCTTCTTCAGTGAAACAAGAAAAGGTAAATGGTCTTCAAATTGCATACTCTCCCTTTAGAAGTGGTCACCCACATAGTGGAACACGTTTCCCAGGAGGATGCCAAATCGTTGCTTTTGGTTTACTCGAAGTTGGACCCCATGAAGTATGCTATTTTGTGCAGCGTTGTACGCAAACAAACAGATGAAATGCCCCAATCACAAAAGTCAGATTGCTTGGACGATTTGCAGAGCTTGGCTGATAATGCTATCGGTTATGATTTCATGGGATATGAAACGGCATTCGACCAGCCAAAAAGAGATATGTGGACGAAACACTTCGCCCAATTAAGAGCAGGAGAGGTCAGTACGTTGCTGCAACATGGTAGTGTGTCTTTATTCCTTTTCAAGAGCATTATTGACTTCAACGACCAATACCCCGACTCCCTTGAAATAGATGGGTTCGATTTGGTGGTCAATAAGACTTTTGCCTTTCTGTTCCATATATTGTCCTCGCTTATCGAAAGATACAATCACCAAAGAGCTGCTGCAGGAAAGTCCAAGTTGGGGATCCAATTTTATAGTAAATGCCAAAGGTGCCAGGTAAGGGCAGTTAAATTTGGTGCTCAAATGTTACACATCGATATTCATGGAGAAGGCGAAGCTCTTGGGATTGGGTTCTTTCAGCTATTGGACGAATTCTTCCCATGGGACCATGTGGAGATCCAGTATTTCTTACCTTCCGGGATGCATTACGTTGAGTTCGGTTACGAATTCAAGAATGTCAAAAGTCTTGCAATCGAAGCCATGGATCCTAGGTTCACGGCCAATACTGGCACAGAAACACTTCACGTCCGGAGCAATTCCATCACCGGGGTGGAACTCTTGAAGGGAACCCGTGCTAGTTTCAGGCACTTGATTTTGGATTTAGACCAAAGCCATGCAATTTCCAACAATTTTACCAATGTCACCTTCTTCGATTGCGTTTGTGATTTCGCCGAGTGGAGAGTTCAGAACCCAGCGATCCAGTTCTACGAATTCCGTTCTTGTTCACTCTACAGAGACGGACCATTCTTTACTTGTTCTAAAAGGCGATTTTGGAAGCATCCCCGTTCATATTCCTCACTTCTTGATTGGGTAGTGACGGTGTTTCCATGGGAAGATGAGCAAACCAGGGTAGAACGAGAAACGCGTGAAGAGAGATGGCGACAAGCCAGACGGCATTATGAGATGCTATGAAGAAAGCAGGAAGAAGGAAGAAAGCAGCAAGAAGAAAGAAAGCAGCAAGAAGGAAGAAGAAAGCAGCAAGAAGAAAGAAGAAAAGACAGCTTGAACCAGCAACGTTAAGAAATCGCCAACAGTGAAGGGGCCAGGAGAATCAAAGTGGCCAGGAAGAGGTACAACAGGGAGATGCAGGAATAAAGACGGGAAGCAGATCCACAATCACTCTGAAAGACTAGATCCACAAGCAGATCTGAGCACAATGGCCCCCGATGTCCTTTTTCGTGTCTATGTCCACCCGTTACGTATAAGCTATCAAATACATGGCACGATGTCAAACACCCTAACTCCAGAATGGTCCGTTGTCGCCGCTGTGTTGGTATAATGGTGTAAGGGTGTTTGGCCCCAATCTGGTATGGTGCTCGACCAAAATGGATCAACCATCAACCAAATGTTATCGGCGTGGATAAAATACAACGAGCCGGGCCAGGGCTCCCACGGCGGTGGCGGTGGGGGCATTGCACAACCCGACGGTGCCCCCAGTGATCGTGGCCTGCGGCAGGCCCATGCACAGCTCCCAAAACGGCGCGAGTATGCGCCGTGGGCAACTGAAATAAACAGAACAGAAACACGAAACATAAACAGAGCCCACTGGTGTTGGGGCGAGGGTGTCCGGTGGTGTCCGGTGGTGTCTGGTGATGCCTGGTGGCGTCTGTTGGCGCCATTGTGCCGGATTCTAGTGCCGACTTATACCAGAAATCGGAGGGGCAGTTTTTTGTCCGGGAATAAGAATGGAAACAGAGTGAAGCACAGTGAGGCCATAAAGGAATAATATTATTTATTTTTTAGTTTTTTTTTTAATTTAATTTCACTTTATTTTTTGTTTCAGCAGATGGATCGAGAACCCATCGAACGACGGCCGACCGTAGGCAAAGAACACCCAAAGGACGCCGTGGACAGTAGAAGCTATATAACCACGTTGGTGTCAGAAGTCTCGGTCGTCACTTTATACTCTCGTTTTTACCGCACGCCGTTGTGGTGTTTGTCTTTGTTTTATCTGAAGAAATATAATTCTAAATCAGAAATGAAAACAAAATTTAATTTTAGAATATTTGATCAGAAAAAACAACAGGGAAAAAACTTTCTTTCGAATCTTCACTCTTTCAACAGCCCTTATACCCCGTTTACATCTTTTACATTTCGTTTCCAAGCTCAAGTGCAATCGCTTAGTGGAAACCTTTGACCAGTTGTAACACAAGGCTAACATCCCAACATGAAGGAACTTGTCATATTTTTTTTGTTGTTCCAATCGGTGTTTTCATCCTTTTCCAAGCTTGGATGTTATAAGAAAAGTCTGGTGTCCAGTGGGTTGTCCTACAGCGACGAATATATCTACCAGAGTTCCGGCCATTGTGAGGAGCAGTGTTCGGGCTCCCGATACGCTGCATTGATCGATGGGTCCACTTGTTATTGTGGTAACACAGAGATCGATTCCGACGATCAGGTCGACGACTCCAATTGTGACACTACTTGTCAGGGATACGGCAGCGAGAACTGTGGTGGTGACGGGTATTTCTTGATCTACGTGGACGAGTCTGTGGAAGCTAGCAGTGCTGCTGCCTCTTCGACGTCGACGTCGTCTTCGTCCTCCAAGACGTCCAGTAGTTCGACCGCCCCTTCTTCGACTGCTGCCAGTTCTACCGCCGAATCCACCACTGAATCTTCGTCCACTACTGAAACGTCGTCCTCCACCACCGAGTCTTCGTCCACCGAAGAGTCCAGTTCATCGAGCAAGACTTCTTCGTCCAGCTCCAAAACCTCCAAATCGTCTGACGCAAACACTACAAGAATCAGCACCATAACCGGTGATTCGACCCCTCGGGAAACCACTGTCACCGAGACCAGAGGCTCGCAGACATCGGCCACCAGCAGTGCAAGCTCGTCCACGGGCAGCTCGGCTGACAACAAGGACCACAAGAAAGACGGCGGAGGAAGCAGCGGGCTCTCCAAAGGAGCCATCGCAGGGATCGTGGTGGGATCCGTCGGGGGTGTAGCATTATTGGGAGCCTTGGCCCTTTTCTTCATCTGGTATAAGAGAAGGCATGCCGATGACGACGACGAGGACGACGACTATATGGACGACGAGGTAAAAGGGTTCCATACGGTGCCGCCTCCTAATACCAACTACAATAATGTGAGCCCCAACCCATTTGTCACCAAGAACTCCACCATCAAATCCAAACACGCAAAGAAGCAGAGTCTAAATAACAACTCCTACAATTCCAATAGTGATGAGTACTTCATGTTTGACGATGGAAGAATAATCAACGGAAACCAGGACGAGTTTGTTGCACCCAACCCCACAGAGGATTATGGGAGAAGGAGACTTAGTGATGGATCATTACCGGATATGACCACCAAAAACGAGTTGAAAGTTGTTAATAATTGAGTGAGAGAGAGAGTGATGTGTTCTGCTAGCATTCTTTATTTTTCAAAGAACGGTATTACTTAATGAACGGTATTAATGGGTCAGAAGGTGACGAATCAAAACGAACGATCAAACCGGAAATATACAAAAAACCACAAAAAAAAAAGAAACCGCTGTCAATAGTTAGGACTTAATTTTACTGACATAATTATAATATAAGGTTATTTGCATTGTAACTGAATTTTTTTTTTTTCACTCTTGTTTGTTTATGTTTTTGTTTGGTGGATGTTTACTGTTCTTGCGGCGCAATGTAATTTCGTGTCTCCTGATCGAGCGTATTATATGCAAAAGAACGAACCGAATTATTTCTATGCATGAGCTCATCCGCAAAGCGTCAATATGTGGAAGTAACAATGTGCTTAGGGCGTATCCATTCAGCGATTGTCCCAAGGTATTTGTAGATCGTCTGAATCAAGTGTAATGCAGGCATATTTAGACGAGTGGTTCAATGTACATAAATCAATTGCCAAAACGGAACAAAAATAATTGAGTGTGGGGCGTAGAATGGATTGGGAACCTGGGTGTCCACTTTGGGAATGTGGACACCAAAATTGCTGTTTGCGGTGGGCATTGACTTTTGTGAATTTTGAGGCCGCGAGTCTAGGGCTGCAGCCCTAGTGCCCTGCGGGGTGGACACGACTATACCACGCTGGAGGGCTGCGATGTATGTGGTACAGACACGTTATTTTCTCACCCAGTTGGATATCGCACGCTACCTAGCAGCTGAGGTCTGAGGTTTTTCTTCTCAAAGAACTGAAAAAATTTTTCTAATTAACGAAAGTATAGAAATTTAATAATGTCTTCAGGTAACAAATTTCGTATGAGTGTATGTATCCTTGCCGTCTTCCATATAGTCTGAGTTGTCGTGGGTGTGAAAGAGGACCATGCCAAGTTGTCCCTGGTGAAATAACTAAAGACCGATCACAAATTTCAAGCATGCCAGATGGATTGAACATAAGAAGATCCCAACTGAAAATATATGAATAAGTCGTATCACGAACCGACCGGTGTCAAGAGTGCAATAGTGGTCAAGAGATGGATCAAAAGAGAAAATAACAGAGAAGGGGGTGGTCTATTCGAAAGATCTTGTACCCACGCCAAAGACCAATGTGATTTTGAAGTAGTATTTTTACTAACAATATTCTTTAGTTAGGTTTACCAGTCGGTGCCGTCTTGAACTGTTGTGATAACTCCGGTGCTAGAAACTTGTACATCTTAGCCGTCAAAGGTTTCGGTGCCAAATTAAACAGATTGCCAGCTGCTTCCGCAGGTGACATGGTCATGGCTACTGTTAAAAAGGGTAAGCCAGAATTAAGAAAGAAAGTCATGCCAGCAATTGTTGTCAGACAATCTAGACCATGGAGAAGAAAGGATGGTGTCTACTTATACTTCGAAGATAACGCTGGTGTCATTGTCAATCCAAAGGGTGAAATGAAAGGTTCTGCCATCACTGGTCCAGTTGCTAAAGAATGTGCTGATTTATGGCCAAGAATTGCTTCCAACTCTGGTGTTGTTGTCTAAGAAACTACTTATGTCTATAAGGATTTATACAAATGTAAATTTAGCATTAATTTGTAATACAGTAATGTGCCTCTGGCGTATCTCGCTAATGTCTCTTTTTCGCCCTCCATGTTTTACGTCTAAGTCTTATGTCTCCTTTATTAAAAATAAATAACCAACTTTTAAGTATAAATACAATTTATGGAAACAGTTTAAACAGTGGTCTTCTCCATGTCAGAATTCACGTCCTCTACAGCGTTGGAACCTTTTATGGTGGCATCGGTAACATCCATGGTGTCATCTCCGCCATTGGCACTTGCCGTTTCGTGTG
Organism: Yamadazyma sp. yHMH393; assembly: GCA_030580255.1. Taxonomy (NCBI): domain Eukaryota; kingdom Fungi; phylum Ascomycota; class Pichiomycetes; order Serinales; family Debaryomycetaceae; genus Yamadazyma; species Yamadazyma sp. yHMH393. The sequence goes on from JAKTSP010000045.1 coordinate 600,232, forward strand.
CATCTGGTGCAGCCAGTTCGTCGGGTGACCCTACACCCGATGGATGCCCGTCGTGAGAGTGCTCTTGTTCGTGATGGTCACTGTTTGCAGGATAGGGTAATTGGCCTCCGAAATTGTAGTCCTGCTGTGGTTGGATATAGAAATACCCTTGGCTTGGTTGCGGCGACGATGCTCCAAATGGTTGTGGCTGTGGTTGGGGCGACGCTGGGAAATACTGTGGTTGAGGACCTTGGTTTGGCTGCTGTGTGATGGTGTAATATTGTTGTTGGATGGGGTCGTAAAATTGTTGCACTTGTTGACCATTGGCATTCACCATATACCCAGGTTGAAGGTTGATGAAGTTTGGAGGCAAGCTTATAGGCTGAGTGCCATTCCGAGATGCCGGTTGTTGGGGAGTTGGCTGCTGGACGGCGGTGGCAGGAATTTGGTATTGTTGAGGCAATGGCTGTCCTTGTTCTGAACCAAGTGGTGTTTGCTGTGAATGCGGAGGTGGGGCGTGTTGTTGCTGATGCGACTGTGGTTGCGATGGCTGGTATTGGTATTGAGACGAAACCCCGTCAGAAAGCGTCATCTGGGGTTGCAATTGGAATTGGTTCAGTTGAGGATCTTGGTAAGACTGGCGGTTCAATGCTTGTATGGGGTCTGGGGCAGAATTGATGGGAGTTTTGTTGTTGCTTGCCCTTTCAGCCGATTCAACTGGAGTGATTATGGTGCCATCGCTGTTGATCATATGGTTCAATTTCGGACTTTGAAGCCTTTGGATATTGGGGTTTGTAGCAGTGGTACCTGAAGTGTTGTTATAGTTATAATTCAGGGTGTTGGAAAAGGTGGAACCCAATTTGTTCACGGTGGTGTTTCCAGTCCTTTTACTTTGGTTGGTATCGACTGTTTTCATGGACTTGGCATTTGTACCTGTGGACAAAATACTTGACGCTCTAGATTGCGTTTGAGTCAAATGGGTAGCGTTGCCCAAATTCAATTTCTTGCTCAAATACCGTGCTCTGGAAGCAGGGGTGGGCAAATTGGTCAAGGATTTGATGTCGTTATACCAATCAATCATATCCTTGTATGTATCGGTTCTGAAAACCCAATTTTGGTGCCTGTTCATCAACCCGTTTGATTGCTTTGAGTTTAAAACAAACTTATATATGCCGCCAGGCTTCCCGTCATTTTTAGAATGATCACTGACTTGACAACTGTCCAACAGAATGGATAATATAGGGTTCTGATCTTTTTTCCGGTCAGGAGTTTTGAATTCGTGAATAAAATTGCAGGTTAACACGTACCAACTTTTTTGGTAAGTTTTCAAGTACTTGGACCTCCTTTCCAAGTATCCTTCCCTCACAGAAAGATTCAATGGCGAGTTGTAATTGTGGACGACCAAATCGTTGAACTTCCGGGCATGGAACGACAAATCAATAAAGGTTCCGTTCTTGATAGCAGAATTCGAATTCCCAACGGCATTAACGGAAATCGAAGGAGATGGTAAGTGTTTGGCAATGAAAGAATCCCATTCAAACTGAGGTTCTTTGGCCAAAAACCCCTTGGTCAAATTAGGAACCAAGTAATCAGGAATGGCAGCATGTTCATTGACCAAGCAATTAACGAAATTGTTCAAGTAATTTTGTAATTCAATCACAATAATTCTCTCCAACTTTCTACCACTTTCTTGTAAGTTTTCGTAAGCCTGGTACAAGTAATTTTCCTCTTGCAATTGCTTCTTGATTTGCTTTTCCAACTTGATCTTCACCCAAAATGGGTCGTACTTGTATTGCTCACCCGAATCTCCAGGAAAATGAGAATGAGAAGATGCATGATCTATTTTATTTGACAACTCGATTGCTTGATAATATTGATTCAACAACGCCTTTGTTTCAGCGACCTCTTTGCTCAAGTTGTTCTTAAAGTCATTCAGTAAGTTCTTGATCTCTTTGATCTTCACCAACAAGTCCTTTCTTAATTCCTCTAATTTGGGGATAATGACCTGATTTAACTCTTTCAAAGTCTTAGAGGACGACCCGACGTTTTGTTGATGGTACTTTGTCAAAATCGTGGGCAAGTCCTGGATAGACCCATTTCCAATAGGCAAGAAGTACCTGTTGATCTCACTGACATCCACCTCCTTGTTCAAGTTATTTGTATCTCTTGAGGAATGATGGGTCCCCCCATGGGTGGTGGACCCTGTGGCCACGCCAATGGAGTTGGCACTGATTCCAACCGCATGCTGCAACCGGATCTGCTGCCTTACGATCTCCTCTTGTACGGAGGCATACTCCCTCAAGTAGCTGACCACATCTTTGATTATGTACCTCCAAGCCTGGAACCGGTTGGCTAGCACTTCCGTGGGATAGTCGCTGGGGGAATTGAAATTGTAGGGCAACGTCACCGCCAAAGGGTTGGTGTGTTCGCTTTTCATGGTTTGGTTGTATTGGTAACAGCTTTTAACACCAGTTCAAAAACCAAGTGAATGTGGGTGGGGCTGGCGTTTTTATGGTATGTAAGCGCTTAATGACAACTCACCACTCGATAGAATAAAAAGGTGCTCGAAGAACCAGGAGCAACGCAAGTAGTTCAATTGGCAGGGAACGCTGATATCGACACTTGCAGAGTTGGACAAAGCAAGAAGTAAACCTTAGATTCGAGTCAAGGAGAAAAGAAATAAGTAACTGTTTCAAAAAGGAAAAAAAAATACACAAGACTTTGTTCGCACATAGTCAATGGGGAAAAGAGTGAAATTTTCACCATTCCAGCCACTCCATAAACACCGTGCGCGTACCAGACGCTTCGGAGCCTATGCCTGCACCTGACGTCGACACCCCCGTCTCCTAAAGTCTGTCCCCGTCACCTTTGTTGTGACCGAGGCGCCCGTGACTGCAAAAAAATGACGTTTGTTTGGGGTGGCCGTGGCGCAACGTGACACTTCTGTGCGCAGTCGTTAAATCCGAATGTGGCCATCGCGATTAATTGAAGCGACTATCTAAAATATACGATCACTACTCATTCCATCATTTTTGAAACATGTCCACAAACGCATACGACGTGATCGACGTGCCAGAGGAGGGCGACGAGCCGGAGTTCATCAACTTGTCGGACGAGGACGACGACGACGTGACGCTCTTGGCCATCAAGGAAGACACCCGCGACCTTATCAAGGACTCGCAGCACAAGATCACCAAGAAACTAAGCGATATCGAGTGCCCCATATGCTTTGACGAAGTGACACGGGCGACGGCGACGTCGTGCGGCCACATTTTCTGCTTGGAGTGTATACAGAAGAGCATTTCCAGCTCCACCGCCAGGGGGCAAGGGCGAGGCAGGAGTGGGACGGGGTTGTGCCCTTTGTGCAGAAAGCCGGTGGTATTTAAGGACACGGTGGTGATCCGGGCTAGGAAGAGCCTTGCGAAGGTGGTGCCGCCCGATGTGGCGGACGAAGGTGAAGGGGAAGAGTCGGAAGAGGAGGGGCATTCTGAAGAGGACTCGGAAAAAGTATAGTGTGGGGGTTTATGTATATGTGAATAGTGAGAATTGCATTTAATGTCTATTGGGTAATCATCGACAACGAGCAGCTAGCCCTTCTTGTTTGTGGCTTGTCTCTGTACGAGTGGGGGAACTGCAGCACAGTTTTGCTTGGTTCTGGCACTGGCCCTGGCGCAAGGGTTTGTCGGCTTTGGCATGACCGTCGATAAGCCTTTTGGAAAGTGTTGGAAAGTCGTGCACGCGCAAACTTTAAATAAATGGTGCCTAAGTGCGATGTATCATACATTTTGCTAATTTCCTAAACTACCTATGAGCTACGAACCGTTACCCAACCAGCCTCCAGCGTACGGAGACTCGCCAGAGGCCCCAAGAACGGATGGCGACAACATCCCCGATGACTTCAAGTACTCCGTAGACGTTGCATCCTGCGAGCTTCCGATCCGGCAATTGTTTATCAGAAAAGTGTACGCCCTTTTATCGGTGCAATTATTAGCCACTTTGGCGGTGGGTTTCCTCATCAGAAGCAACCTGGCCCTCCAAAACTGGTGCCTCAATAACATGTGGTTGTTCTTTGTGTCCATTTTCGGGGGCGTAGGGTTTGGCATTGCCACCAACATCAAAGCTAGGTCTTACCCTACCAACTTGATCTTGTTAGGGTTGTTCACGCTTTTTGAAAGTTACGGTATCGGGTTATCTTGTTCGTTGATAGAGACAGACATCGTGATACAGGCGGTGTTGTTGACGGCCGTCATTTTCATAGGGTTGACCCTCTTTGCTTTCCAGACCAAGTATGACTTCAGAAGTTGGCAAGGGGCTTTATCGATGGGTCTTTGGGCCTTAATCGGCTGGGGGTTCATTCTTATATTCTTCCCCCAGTCCAAATTGGGTAACTTGATATATTCCGGCTTGGGAGCCTTGATGTTCTCGGTGTATATCATCATCGATACTCAGAACGTCATGAAAACCTGCCATTTGGACGATGAGGTTCTTGCTACTGTGCAATTGTACCTCGACATCCTTAACCTTTTCTTGTTCATTTTACGTATTCTCAACAGCCAACGAGACGACTGAGCGCTGTGAATAAACACTTTCCGATTGTATATGTATATTATCGTATGACCATTGACTTATAAGTACAAACCCTCGAGGTTTTCTTCCACTTTATTCTTCAACACTCTCTCCTTGGCCTGCTTAAAGTCCTCGGCAGTGACTTGCATTCTTCTTTCTCTCAATGCCAATAACCCAGCTTCTGTACACATGGCCTTGATATCTGCCCCCGATAAGTCGTCCTTGGAAGTTACCAATTCTTCCAAGTCCACATCTGCTGCTAAGCTCATCTTGGATGTGTGGATTGATAAGATCTTCTTTTTGGTATTGGAGTCAGGGTTTTCAAACAAGATCTTTCTATCGATTCTACCGGGTCTGATTAAAGCAGGATCCAATGATTCGATTTTGTTGGTGGCCATAATCACTTTGATATCACCCCTGTCGTCGAAACCATCTAACTGATTCAATAATTCCAACATGGTTCTTTGAATTTCTCTCTCTCCCCCACTGCTGGATTCGTATCTCTTGGAACCAATGGCATCAATTTCATCTATGAAGACAATGGAGGGCGCATGTTCGGCGGCCACTTGGAAAATCTGTCTACATAATCTTGGACCATCACCCAAATATTTCTGAATCAACTCGGAACCCACCATTCTTAAGAACGTGGCACTGGTTTGGTTGGCCACCGCTTTGGCCAACAACGTTTTACCGGTACCAGGTGCCCCATACAATATGACACCCTTGGGTGGTTTTATGCCCATTTCTTCATACAATTCTGGATGCGTTAAAGGCAATTCCACTGCTTCTTTGATTTCTTGTATTTGTGCTTCCAACCCCCCGATATCAGCATACGTTTCGGTGGGGGACTTATCGAGCTTCATAACCGACACCATTGGATCTGCGTCATCCTGTAACACACCGACCACGGCCACACTCTTGTGGTGTAATAACACAGTACAACCAGGCTCTAATAATCCCTTGTCGACAAACGACATGATAGAGACATAATATTCAGACCCGGCCGTCGACGAAACAATGGCATGGTCGTCGTCGATGATTTCCTCCAACGTACCAACACTCATGGGGTAACCTCTCAATTCGTCCAAGTTTTCTCGTTCTTCTTGCTGTTTGGCTTCTGTTGGCTGGAACGCTTCTTGGTTGGTGACAAACTCTTCTTCCAATAATAAATGGTCCTTGATTCTTTCCAATTTCAACAACTTCAACCTGCACCTTGTGCTGGGATACACGCTGGGCAATTTTACAGCGGTGTCGGGCCCCTTTCTTCTTTTCTTACCGAACTTGGCCTCTACTGGTGGCTCATATTTAGGCTTCTCTTTCTTCTTGTCATCTTTCTTTTTGTTCAAGCCATTGCCTCCCGGCATACCTGAAGGTGCTTGTCCCTAGAGTCGGATGTTAGTATGGTGTTTGTGGTTGTGGATGGGTTTGTGGAGCTGATACGTACCATTTTTTGTTCTGTGTAATAGTGTTGGTAAAACAATTGATGAAATCAAAACCAATTGCCACCCGTCGAGACGCACTAGAGGCCAAGGGTCACGTGACACGCATCCGGGAGCGAGCCTTTGGCGGTAGATGGCGGCAGAGCGGCGGGAATATCGCGGTACGGTCGCGGCACGGCCGTCTACAAGGTATCTGGTCATAGCTTACATTGGCTTAGTTACTTTTACGAACGTCCACGCCAGTAAGTTCCTGGATGTTGTCGATGATCTTCCTGACGTCGGCACCAATGACGGTCCCCACTGGTTTGTTTTCCTTGAAGAACTTGATGGTGGGCATAGCGGTGATTCCGTGCTCCTGAGCAATCTCTGTCTGCTGATCGACATCGACCCTTAAGAACTCGGCTTGGGGCACAAGAGTGCTGATTTTCTCTATTATAGGCTCAATGGCCTTACAGGGTCCACACCAGGTGGCGTAGAAGTCCACCACCGTCACTTTCTCTCCACCAACAATGGATTGGAACTGTTCTTGGGAAGTCACCTCTTTGACGGCTTGTTTGATCCCTGATTGGGAAAATTGCCTAGCATACATAGCGCTGGCGGGCGAGTATGCGTGGGCGGCAGCGGCGAAGGGTTTGGATGATCTGGCTATAGTTTTAAACATGGCTGTTGAATAAAAACTGGCTTTGTTAGTTCTCTTTTTTTCGATTTAGTAATCGGTGCTGAAAAATAATTGGGTGCAAGAAATTAGGCTGGATTTGACGGGGGCCTTTTTTTATCCAAATTCAGGCTGGGAAATCTGCTTTTGACAGGGTCGTGTTGTGTCGCGGAGTGGACGAGTATGACGGTTTCCGTTTGTGGCTAAGCTCACAAAAGGCGTTTTTGGCCATGGCCTAATTCACTATACATTTTCCTTACTCACTATACATTTTCAGTGTATGGTGAATTTTCTTTTTACGCAGGACTCCCATCTCATCGAACTTTTTTTTTTCGTTTTCAAAATATATTTACACACAACAACCATGGCCGCAAAGAACAGAGGTGTCAAGAGAGGATCCGAAGCGTCTGTCAAGGCCAACAAGAAGGTCAAGCTTTTGCCCGAAGAAGTCCGCGAGGAACAGAGCGTGAGCGCAGAAAGCAACAGTGAATCTGATGCATCAGAAGAATCCGAAGAATCAGAAGATGAGTTAGACAAAGACGAGTCGGAAGACGAATTAGACCAGTCAGAAGACGAATTAGACCAGTCTGACGATGGCGACAAGTCTGATGAGGACGGAGACGACGAAGACAAAGAAAACGACCCCAACAAAAAGAGTTCTAAGGAACAGCATGCCGAGCAGAGACAATTATTGGCGGAACGTAAATTGAAGAGAAAGTCTGGAACTCAAGTACAACAGATCAAGAGTCTCTGGGAAAGATTGAGAGTGAACAAACCAACACCCCCAAAAGAGGTCAGAGACAAGTTAAGTAACGAAATATGGGAATTGTCCAAAGATGTCATCGCTGATTTGGTGATGAAGCACGATTCCTCCAGAGTGGTGCAAACTTTAGTGAAATATTCTTCTAAAGAGAGAAGGGACTTGATTGTTCGGTCCATGAAAGGTTCTTACTACACTTTGGCCACTTCTGCTTACGGGAAATACTTGATGATCAAATTATTGCATTATGGGTCCAAAGAGTCTCGTGCTTTGATTGTGGATGAGCTCCATGGGAAGTTAAGAAAATTGATGAGACACAAGGAAGGTGCTTACGTGGTGGAAGATCTCTTCGTTTTGTACTCTAATGCCGAACAGAAACAACAGATGATCAGAGAGTTTTGGGGTGCCGAGTACGCTGTTTTCAAAGAATCCGGTAAAGGTAAAACTGTGATTGATATTGTTAACGAGTCCACTGAGAAGAAGCAGCAGATAATGGCCAATTTGGTCGGTACCATAACAGCAACCGTCGAAAAGGGAAGTACCGGGTTCCAGATCTTACATGCCGCCATGAGAGAATACGTCAGCATCTTGGTGTCTGATCCTGAACAATACGATTCACAGATTAGAGAATTCCAAGAGTTACTCGGTGAACAATTTGCCGAGTTGGTCCATACTGCCGAGGGTAGTGAAGTGGCCTGCTCATTGATTGCAGTGGCCAACGCCAAGGAAAGAAGAATTATCATGAGGTCCTTGAAGAAGCACGGCAAAGAGTTAATCAAGAACGAATATGGTAATTTGGTGTTGATAACTTTATTCATGACAGTGGATGATACTGTTTCTTTGCACAAGAACTTCGATAACGAGCTTTTCAGCGCAGAATTGTTACCTGAAGTGATACAAGAGAAATTCAGCAGAAGGCCGTTGTTGTACTTATTGAAGGGATTGGACGGGAAATATTTCAACCCTTTGGTGAAGAAGGAATTGACCAGATACGAGGCATTGGCTTATCAAAAGACGTCCAAAAAACCACAAGAGCAGAGGAGAACTGAGTTACTCGAAAAGGCTTTACCTTCAGTATACAAGAACTTGTTGGAAGCCGTCAAGTCTGATGATGACTTGATCAAATTGTTGTCTTCTAACTTGGCAGCTCAAACTTTGACAGAAATCATCTTGACTCCTACAGAGGATGAAGAAGTCAACGAAAACTTAAGAGTGGCTGTCATCAACAGGATCTTCGATGTCGTTATCAAAGGTGATGTTTTAGAAGATTTCCATTTACTTAATAAGACTCCATTTGTGTCCCGTTTAATCAAGTCCTTGGTGCACAGTAACGAGTTCAAATTCGATTCTGAAAAAAAGAAGTTGGTCAAACTCACACCAGAAATCAAGATTTCTGGCACTGGTGAAGACTTTGCTATAAAGGTGTTGGATGAAATCGTCGATAACAATAAATTAGCTGACTGGTGTACCGGACAAGGATCCTTCACCATTTTGTCTGTGTATGAAGTTTTGGAAACTCTGAAACAGACTGACAAGGTCAAAGATTTGAAGAAACAGTTGAAAAAGATCAAGAAACAGTTGACTGAAGATAAAGGTAACAAGGGTGCTCAAATCATATTGAAGATTCTCAATTAGGTATAATATAACACATCAGAACGTTTTTTGTAGGCATTCATAGTTCACGGCGAGATCCAACTCGTCAGAACTATTTCCGTAGGCATTTTTATAGCTCCACGGCCTCGTCGAGATCGAACTCATCGTCTTCATCGATGTCATCGCCTTCCTCGTCGTCGAAAGCCTGGTCTTCGTCGTACTCTTCTTCGTCGTACTCTTCTCCGTCGTACTCTTCTCCGTCGGATACTTCGTCTTCGGAATCTCCAGATTCGTGTTGTGAGGAGTAGTCTTCCCCAGTGGCATGAGATGCTTTCTCGTCCACTGGCTGTTCTTCGTCGTCCTCTTCCACCTCCTCGTACTGCACCATGATAGCGTCTTGATCGATGTCGTCATCCTCTTCTCCATGCTTTTTGAACCATTGGAGCTTTTCCCCACACCGAACACATGTGTCGTTGCCGTCAGATGTTTCTATGGCACTAAAAGAAGAGGCAATGCAGATGTAGCAGTATATGTGCCCACAGTTTGTGACGTAAGGGTTAGTCACCGCACACGGTAAAGAAGCCATTTTCTTTTCTCCGGCCATCAACGCCCTGTCTTTCTTCTGGTGGCAGATGGCACACTGTGACACCGGCAACGTGGCAAGCGGGTTCTTCTCCACAACCGTTTGCTCCTGCTTCTTGTACGGAGACAACAATCTCTTGGACATGTGTCTCAATTTCCTCAATTGAAGCAATGGTAGTATAAACACCAAGAACTCTGTCATGACATTCCACACCAACTGCCTATTTTGGAACTCAAAATTGACGTTGTCCCCGTTGAATCTGAGTAGATCTGTCACCACCGGCGTAAGGCTTATTCCCGTCACCCGGTGTATGAGTGATGGATATTTCCCGTTTATGAGAAACAATGTGAAATTCAACAAGTTCAACACCTTCAATGTATCATTGACCTTCGATAGTATGGCATCCTTGTGTGTGATGACAAACAGTCTAAGTTTCAGCAAAAGGCCGAAGCTCGACGGCGCCTCCTCTTCGCTTGTGGCGTACAAGTACGACTGGAACTTGGTGAATAAGTAGTCACCGAGGATGAATGCCAACAACAACGTTCTTTTTTTGTACCCAATTTTCTTACCAGTAAGGCCATCGGAGAGTTTCAAGTTCTGCAATGAAAGGCCGTAAGAGGACCCGGATTTCCAGGTGGTCAACTTGAATATCCACAAATTCAATATCAAGTCCCAAAGCTCGGGGTGCTGGTCGTAGGTCCACCATTTGTTAGTGTGGTGTTGGAAAATCGCCGCCAAATTCTGCTTGAGTAATGTCACGAGCTCTGAGTCGAGGATGTGTGCATCTAGCTGTGCCACTCTAGGCGAAGGGTACGGGATAGGTATCATGTTTCGGCAGGTTGATTTTGTCACGTAGTATCAGGAAGACTACTCCACATTTGTCGCACTGACGCATAAAGGTAAAAGTTACCCGGCCAACTTTTGCTTCGGAGGATGAACTAGAGAAGATAAGACAAGGGACGAGTAAGGGACGAACACGCAAAGCAAAGAGGCTCTGTACTAAAGTTGAAGAACATGAACTCATTACATTATAGAACTGATCTCCGACGCCAATTCGTCCACCAACAACGAGTTCTTCCTGGAGTCGAGGTCTTGCAATAAAAGCTTGATACTTTCAAAAGACACAAGCTCTTGTTGGGCACTTTGCACCAACGCCTTAAGAATCCTAAGTAACGACAATTGCACCACGGAATTCTTGATGTTCGTTGATAGTTTGTATAAAATGGACTCGATCACTTTATCGTTGACAAAAGCATGCCGGAAGGGCTTGTTGATGGTCACAAGCTTCAAGTAATTATCCAAGGCACTTTCTAGGTTGGACACTTTGTTCAAGGAGAAGCCAGTACTCAAGCAATTAATGGCCGTGGAAGAACAAAGATTGACATGTTTGGGGCTTTGTTTGAACCAGTTTATTATAGAGTCCAAGGAATTGGCCTGCCAATATGGGTCTAGTAATAAGTCGAGGTAAACGTCCAAGATATCGTGCTTGACCAAGTTGTTCTGCACGAACTTGTCACAGTAGATCAATTCACACAAAATCGGTAACACAAATTGTCGGAACGGTAAGTTGATCTTACATAAGTCCTTCAAATATGGTAAAGCTCCCAACCGGACCAATTCCGTCTCCCTCGTGTGGTTGAGGTAGCAGAAATTGTAAAGAATGGGACACACTATATTAGCGTATTCTTTGTAGTGAGTGGTGGACGGAGGATGGTCTTTGATTAGCCCCACAAGAAATTCCAACACATCAGCCTGCTGAAGATGCTTGAGCACATCCAGGATGCAAGACATTGACTTGACAAATTTGAGCACTATCAACCTGTGGCTATCTGACAAGTTGGGGTATATTTTGAATAGTAGCTTGAAAAGATCCCCACTACTTATATTCATCCTGACCTTGACTTCAGATTGACCAAAGAACTTGAGAATGTGAACAATCTTATCGACGCTGCCAGAATTGTGGTGTGTAGGTCCATCTTTCACCAACCGGGACAACAACACTATGTACCAGAAAATCACTCCATAATGGGACAATTTCCTGCATAAGTCAGATTTGGAGCTCAAAAAGTCGGTGGTTAGAATGTAATGCAAGCAGTCGATCGATGTCAACGGAAATTGAGGGTTGGTCTCGAAATCTTCTTCTGCTAACTTGGCCAATACCCTTAATCCACCACAGGATATGAACATCGTCAATGCCTTGTTTGACTTGAGAAAGAGCCTGATGAACCGATTGACTTGCATTTTAATGGGGCTACCAAATTTGGAGCTTCTGAATTGTGTAACGACGGGGATTCCACCTAACAAACAGAAGTTTTCGAACTGAGCCAAGTTCCTTTCGAAGATCCCGTTCAACGTTGACAATGAGTAGTACCACAACTTTGGTAAATCAGGAACGTCGTCCATGTTCTCAAGTAACTCGAAAATCGATAGGATGCCATGATCTCTTATTAGCACATCATGCAGAATTGGGTACTTCTTGACTAGATGGGCAATCTTCCCCATGATCTTGACCATCGACTTGGCAATCTCTTCGTTACCTGTTTGGCACGAGTCCACTCTGTTGGTGAACTTTGTCATGAGGAACTCCATTTTGCTCTGGATTTCAAGCTCATTGGTGTCGAAATTGTCCATCTCGATATCGAGGAACGGATCCTCATCACCGTCGTCGTTTACCGCCTCATCGTAGGCAATGACCAAGCTCTTACCGTTGACATCCTCGGGGTCAATCAAGCTTTCGTTATGTGATTCACTGAACTTGGTTAGCACCTCTTTTTTGTTCAATTGTGTCATGACAGGCACTTCAGTCTCGATGTCGTCGATGCCGTTGATGCTAAGAACATGGGGGGAAGTTTGGAAGTCGCCGGAGTTTGGATTTTTCACGAGCTTGAGCTCAGTGAAATCCTGTTCCCAATTCTCTTCGAAATTACTTTCGCTATAGCTGTTGATGGACTTGAGTTTAGTGTTCACGTGGGGCTCTTGTTTGGGTTTCCTCTGCGACAACTGCTTCTTGTGTTCTTGTTTCAACCACTTGTGTTTGAGTAAGAGCTTTGCACTGCTTCTGAGACTCGGTTGTTTTTGGAAACATTCCAAGAGGAAATCTTTGGCAAAGGAAGAGATGTTCTTGGGAAGTGGAGGGTGGTCATCAGTTCCTATGGCGTGCAATGTAGCCATCGGGTTCAATTCGTGATAAGGGGGGTTCGTAGTGAATAGTTCGATTATGGTAGCACCCAAGGACCACATATCAGATGCAGTACAAAGACCTTCCCCTCCTAGCACTGTCTCTGGCGCCATCCAGTTGGGCGTACCGACCACTGAATGATGCTGAGTATTCACTTTTGTAGCCACCCCGAAATCTGCCAACTTGATATCACCAGTGCTGGTTATCAATACATTTGCAGCTTTAACATCTCGGTGAACCACCCCCTGTTCATGCAAATAATTTAGCCCTTGTAGAATCTGTTTAACATAGGTTATGATTTTCTGTTCGGGAAGCCCACTACCCATTCGCTTGTATAGTTGGCGTAACGACCCCCCAGCACAGAATTCGAGGAACACGTTCAAAGAAGTGGAAGTTTTGACGAACCCATGGTACTTGACGATATTAGGGTGCTTCAAGATCTTCAACAAGTCGATTTCCCCCATAAGACCCTGAACGTCTTGATTTTGGTCCAATAAGATCTGTTTTATAGCCACCGTCTGGTTGGTTTTCAAGTTTATTCCCTTATAAACGGTGGCGAACGCACCTCTGCCAACCATTTCATCGAACTGGAAGTTTTCCAAGGCATTCTTCAGCCGTACCCCAGCTCGTTTTTCCACTCTTTGCGCTGGCGTCAATGACACCTTGACCGAAACGTTCCTGTTACTATGCCGGGGCGTGGTTTCCACCGCAGGAGGCGCCGCCACTGGTTTCTTGCGATAATGTGGCCCCCTGGTCTTTTGAACCTTCAATTTGTCGGGAGTGACATTAACATCAGGAAACATCAGGTTCTTTGCCATGGCTGGGTTGGACAATGACGGCAGGTTTTCGTCGTTTTCATTCTCCAACAGCAATTCCTGAATGGGGTACATTGAGTTGAGCTTCGTGGACGTGGTGGTCAAGCCGTACAAACGGGCCAGGTTGATTTCACTCGATTTGATATTTTGCAATTTATCGTGGGAATTTGTATGGGAAATCGCCATTTCCAAATGGCCCGCTGAAGGATGGCGGCCATGGCTAGACTGCGTAGAGTCTTGTTGCTGGCTTGAGTCGCCAGAAATATGGGAAAACTTGGAGTAAGATAAATCGACATCTTTATCTTCGTCTAAAAACTGGTCAACGCTGTCCTCCGAATCTTCTTTAAATTTGTCAAGCTTTTTCTGTTTAGCCAGGAGATCGACCGAAGCTGCTAGCGACGGCGTGTAGTCGATGTTGGAACTTAGAACGGGCGGCTTCATAATGCCATGGCTTGCTTCGATAAAACCACAAATGTGAAATGATGTTTGTTTACAATACAAACGCGATTTTGGAGATGAGATCGACAGAGATTCAAATGAAGAGAACAAGTGAACAGATAAACAGAGACAGATAAACAGAAACAGAAACAGAAACAGGTCAGAGAAACAAAAACAGAAACAAAATGAAGGGATACCAAACCAAAAACAGGCAGCGAATATCAAACATAATTTATCGTATATTGACCTACAATTTGGCTTCTGGAGATGGGTCGGCCAACTTGACGACGGTTTTCCCTGGCCCCTTTTTACCATTGAACAAAGTCTCCAAAACAGAAGGGATCTTCTTGAAGTCGTCTGCGCTACTGGAAAGGTCAACGATGTCAAAGTAATCATCACCAACCTTAATCTTACCTTCTTTGATCCAGGTCAAAATTTTCATAATTCCTTCCTGGGCTCTGTCAAGGTAATCAATGACAATGAATCCCTTGACGGTCAATTTTCTGACGGTGATCAAACCCCATCTGCGGACGGCATCACCGCCGGAAGTGTTGTAACCGGCAACAGAACCACATGCAACGATCGTACCGTATTGTTTGGTGAAGAGGAACATGGTGTCTAAGATCTCACCACCAACTCCGTCAAAGTACACGTCACATTCCTTATCTTCACCCAAAGCCTTGTACATACTGGCAGCAAAGTTTTTGTCTTTGTAGTCAACGCACTCATCGGCACCAAGAGACTTGACGTATTCACATTTGGCAGCACCACCTGCAATCCCAATGACCTTCTTACAGCCAATGATTTTGGCGATTTGCACAACCATAGACCCCGTGGCCCCGGCGGCCCCAGAAACAACCAACACGTCACCGGCTTTGACCCCACCCACGTCCAACAACCCGTAGTAGGCGGTGAGCCCAATGGCACCGGCGTAACTCAAGAACGCTGGCAAAGGCAATCCTAAACCTGGAACCTTGCTCATAAGTTGCGACTGGTTCAAGATCACGTACTGGTTCCATCCACAAGAAGCATTGACAACTTCACCTTTGGAGTAACCGGCGACTTTAGATTCAATGATTTCAACCAACCCGAAAGCTCCCATGACGTCCCCTTCACGAATTGGCTCCACGTACATGGCACCTGGGGGAATCCCTTTTTGGATCCAAGCCCTTTGACTAGGATCGTTGGAAAGGTACAATACCTTGGCAAGAACCTCACCTTCTTTCAATTCTCCGAGTTGCCTCTTGGTTAACTTGAAGGTGGCGTCTGGACTACTGTAGTCGATTTCCATGGCGCCGACTGGGCTCTTGTTGACGACGATGGTTTGAGTTTCGATGGCCATTTTGTTTGAAATTTGGTTGATTTTTTTGGATTTGGGTGGTTCCTTGACTATTTATACACTGGCGAAATTAGTAATCTCGTTTTCGTTGCGGTCTTTGATAAAAAAAATAAAGAGTTGAAATTTTTGCAATTTGTTCTGGCTTATCAGTTTTTTATCGGCTCTTTATCGGTTCAGGCCCTAGATTCCATCGCTGTATTTGGAAGAGCAGAGAATGTAGGCGTCATATAAGGGTTGTTTAACGTACTAGTTCTAAGATATACAAATAGCCACTGGTAGCTGGCGTGGGCGAAGTGGGGAGACCATTAAGCCGATGGATCAAAGCCTTTTCTCGGTTATAATTTGCGACAGAAAAACAAAGAACAAACCGTTCGGCGTTGCCCAATGCGGCAAATCCCACTTTGGTTTTCCGACAGCTGGCGTTAGCAGCCGGCATTAGCAGCCGGGCATAGAGCCGTTACACCAGGGCAACGGGAGTTTGAGACCTATTCCTCGGTGACCTCTTTGGTCTCTTGGGTCGGTTGCTCCTGCTGCTTGTTCCACGATAATAAATTCACATCTCCCGTTTTTCTGGGCCTCAAGAAGTTCACTATGAGCAAAAACATACTCAAAATGAAACAGACGCCACCTCCCACCATCCAGGTGATCCCAATGAAAGGGTTCTTCCCTCCCATGACCGATCTTTGCGATATGTAGATGTACTTCCCACCCTTGAATGGTAGAACCGGGAAGTGTAACCCTACACTCACTTGGTAGGTGCCCTTTTTCAAGAGGTCGTCGTCATTTCTAAGGGCCAATCTGTTGAAGGTAGGCAAGCCTGCAGGATGCATCCAGTTCTGGAACTCTTCCCACGTGTTGATGTTGGGCATGTTCTCTTCTGTGTACCCGTTGGGGTACTTCTTGTACCAGTTTGGAGGGGGCACCACGTCGCTGGGCTTGTATTTGGTCTTGGTGAACCGGTTTCTATCACTTTTCCATGCGATGCCTTTGCTGGTCATCTTGTAGTCTTCACCGGTACCGTTGACACCTTTCAATGTTGAGGTGAAAGTGTCATTGAACATACTATTGGCAATCAACCCACAGGGATAAATCTTCCTGCCTTTGTGATCCACAGACATGGGTTCACAATTCTGCCCCACGGTGTTCTTGATATCATCCTCGCTGGCAGCCTTCCCTATGATTTGATCCTCACTGAAAGATTTCACGTATCTTCTGTGGTTAGCATGGAACTTCTCCAATCGGTAGAAGAAATAGATGGGGGCCTTGATATCTTCAGGTAAGTCGAATTGGATCTCACACACCTGCTTTTCGTCATCAAACTTCTGCAGCTCGTCGGTGGACAACTTCCACTGGGGTCTCTTGTAGTTTGTGCTTTTGAGGTGATACTCCAAGTACTGTTCAGGTATGGCAGACCAGTGGTCACTACTAGCCAACGTTTCACAGTGGGCATAGTTGATAGCCAAATCCTGGATCCGGTGACTGGCAAGCCACATGGCAGCCCCCAAAGGTATGAAGATGACGGCAATAATCAATAGTAACGGGATAACTGTTTTGGCGGTGAAAACAGGGCTGTATGCCTTCAATCTTTGCTGCCTGAAAGCATTATTTCCGGGCTTTCTGGACTTTTCTTTAGGCTTTTCTACCTCCAGTTCCAACTCGCTGGAATAGTCCGACTCGTCCTGGTCGTTTGTGGGGGCGGTTTCGTGGGCTTGGGACGAAGACGTTACCGCCTGGTTTTCATTGGAGTAATTACTCAGTTGTGCCATTTTTCTGCAGAACAGCGTTTAAAACCGGGGGAAAAACGGTGGGGTTCGATAACGCAGGCTGGGGCAAGATTTGGGGCTCTCTGAAGACGATGTCTGGGAAGTACGGCCTAAGGAAACGGGAGCTGATGCGTTGTTTGTAATGAAGATTAATTTCAAATTATTTGTCTTCCGTGTTCCGCGAGGCCCTTAGGATGGTACGGCCACGACTTTTGTATGGGCGGGGGAGGACGCCGTGGTGCGCGGCGGAAGCGTGCAATTATTAGCGACAGATTAGGTCCATTTTAGAGACTGTAACGGAGAAAAAATTGGGTCGAAATGAGTCAAAATGAGAAGAGGTCCGATCCACGCAACAACATTTCAAAAATTAAAAATTTTCACTATAATCCAAAGGCTAATAGAAATAAATCAATAGACTAATCGAAAATGTCAGACGCCGCTGAAAAAAACATCGAAATATGGAAAGTGAAGAAGTTGATTAAGGCCTTGGAATTGGCCAGAGGTAATGGGACGTCCATGATCTCGTTGGTGATCCCTCCCAAAGGACAAATCTCATTAATCCAGAAAATGTTGACTGAAGAATACGGTACGGCTTCCAATATCAAGTCTCGGGTCAATAGGTTGTCTGTGTTGTCAGCCATCACCTCCACGCAACAGAAGTTGAAGTTGTACAATTCTGTGCCTAAAAACGGGTTGGTTATCTACTGTGGTGATGTTATAAACGACGAAGGTAAAGAAAAGAAGTTGAATATTGACTTCGAGCCTTTCAAGCCAATCAACACCTCCTTATACCTCTGTGACAACAAGTTCCACGTCGAGGCGTTGAGTGAGTTGTTGGAAGACGACGACAGATTCGGGTTCATTATCATGGATGGTAATGGGGCATTATTTGGTGCTGTGACTGGGAACACCAGAGAAATCTTGCATAAATTCACCGTCGATTTACCTAAGAAGCATGGAAGAGGTGGTCAGTCCGCTATGCGTTTCAGTAGATTGAGAGAAGAAAAGAGACACAATTACGTCAGAAAGGTGGCAGAAGTGGCCGTGCAGAATTTCATCACCAATGATAAAGTCAACTGTAAAGGGTTAATTTTAGCTGGGTCTGCCGATTTCAAGACGGAGTTGTCCAAATCCGATTTGTTCGATAACAGGTTGGTGGCCAAGATCATCAATATCGTTGATATCTCCTACGGTGGGGAAAACGGGTTCAACCAAGCCATTGAATTATCGGCAGAGACGTTGGCCAATGTCAAATTCGTGCAAGAGAAGAAATTGTTGAACGACTATTTCGACGAAATCTCCCAGGATACCGGAAAATACTGTTACGGTATCGACGACACGTTGAAGGCTTTGGACTTGGGTGCTTGTGAAGTGGTCATTGTCTATGAAAATTTGAATATCGTTCGTTACACTTTCAAGAACAGCGAAGGAGAAGAAGTGGTTGTTCACGCCAACCCTGAGTTGCCAGACAAATCATACACATTGGACAAGGCCACAGGAGCGGAGATGGAAACTGTCAAGGAAGAGACTTTCTTGGAATGGTTAGCCGAGAACTACAAGAATTTCGGAGCCAATTTGGAATTCGTCACTGATAGATCTTCCGAAGGTGCTCAATTCGTTCAAGGTTTCGGTGGTATAGGAGCCATGTTAAGATACAAAGTGAACTTTGAGGCCTTGGGGGACGATTCTGATGAGGATGAATATTATGACGACGATGAAGACGATTTCATTTAATCTACAATCTTTAAATGGAGATCAAAAGTATTTAATGATCAATTATACACAACTCAAACTACTCAAACTCGTACCCTTTCCTCTGGCTTTCTCTCTTTTCCTTTTCGCTCTCCTTCTTGTCCTTTTTGACGTCTTTTCTCTCTTGCTTTCTTTCCTTCATGGTCTGCTTGATGTCCTTTTTGGGCTTGGTCACCTTCTTCACGTTATAACTTTTCCCCTGCAAGTCTTGCAACGCCTTTTTCAGTTTATGTCCGAGAATCTCTTTATGGGTGTTCCCTGTGGCCATGATATGTGCCAAATTCTCTATGCCGCTGGTCAAGTAGGATCTCCTGTTCAATTTTCTAATGGGCTGCTTCAAGAGTTCTCTCAACTCGAACCGTATTTCCTTAGTTTGGTCCTTGGAAAGCGTCTTGTTCTCTCTTCTCTTCCTGTCTCTCTTTAGCATATCATCTTCGAAATCGTCGATATCCGATAAATCATCGATCCCCAAATCCTCTGCTGCTTGTTTCACCCAGTTGTCTTCCTTTTGGGAGGAAGAGTCTGAAGTGGCGGCATTGGCCAACTTGGCAGCAAGCTGGGCTCTTGGGGCCAACTGTGCCACTAAATTGTCTTGAATGGGCAACAATTTGACATCGTTGTGGGGGTTCATCTTGGTTTGTTGGCCGGTCTCTGCCACCAATTTTCTTAATTTCCTCAAAGGCCCGGACGCTTCTTGTGGTGAACAGAACATCACCGAAACACCTTCTTTGCCGGCTCTGGCAGTTCTACCGGACCGGTGGATGTAAAGATCAGCAGACCGAGGCAAGTGGTAGTGGGCCACATGATCGATATTGGGAACATCCAACCCACGGGATGCCACGTCCGACGCCACCAACACAGAAATGTCGTTGGTTTTACTGGCGGCGGTGAACCGTTCCAAGGCCCGTAATCTCTGTTTCTGGACCATCCCCGAGTGGATAGCAAAGGCCGGGATGTTCAAGTTGTTCAAGAACGGCACAAGTCTTTTCACACTATCGATCGAATTGGCAAACACCAAAGTGGTTCCCTTGTACACCAATAAGAAGTAGTACAAGTACAAATCTCTCTCGGTGGCACCACATTCCACCAATGCCTCTGTGACTTGCCCACTGACCTTCTCTGTGGGGTTGGCATCAACCAAAACCGGTTTTTTGTCTTTGAATTGCAATTTCTCGTTCAAAAGCTTCAACACTTCGTCGTTTTCCACCAAAGACGATGCTTTGGATTGGGATTTGACATGCTTGTTTAACTTGTTGAACAATTCCCTGGCAAAGGTGGCACTGAACACCAACGTCTGCCATCTCCACTCCAACGACTCCGACTTGGGTCTGTGCTTCTTGAACATCGTCAAGATCTTTTCAAACTCATCGAAATGGCCTTGTTGCAAAAGCCTATCGGCTTCATCTAAAACGATCATATCTGTGCAGCTGAAACGTTTTGTGAGTTCTTCGTCTTTCTCCAAAAGCTCCAAACACCGACCTGGTGTCACCACAACGATACCTGGTCCTAATTTTAAGAGCCTTTCCTGTTTCTGGATACTCAAGCCTCCTGTGATGGAAACTATAGCGTTAGGAGGTAAGGGGAAGTACTTTGAAACTCTGTTCAAATGCTCCACCACTTGATGGGCCAACTCTCTTGTGGGGACAAAGATAATCCCGGTGGGGGCATTTATGATCTTCTTTTGATGGTTCTGTTTGATTTGGTCGAGGTTCTGCATGTACTTTTCAAGTATTGGTATCCCGTACGCTAACGTCTTACCAGACCCTGTGGTTGCTTTACCGATGACGTCTCTACCTTCGAGGGCCAAGGGGATGGCCTTTTTTTGGATCGGCGTGGGGGTTTTGAATCCAAGGGCGTTGAGACCTGTTAAAGCATGGGTGCCGACCTTGAGTTCTTTCCAGTGAGGAAGGCTTGTGTCTCCATCAGGCAAGTCATTGAAACTGAACGGCGTTTGAGCGAGCTCTTCGAGAACGGTGTTAGTGGCAGGTTTGGAGGGTTCGGTGTCTGAATCGTCGAAGCCCGTGAACTCCTCTTCGTCAGAGTCTACTTCCATGTCTTCGTTTTGCTCTTGTGCTTGAGGTTGCTTTGGAGCTTTAGGTTGTGGTCCTTGTGCCGCAATCTGCTCTGCCTTCTGTTGTTTCTTTAATCGTTTCTCCTCTCTCTTTTCCTTCCAGGTTTGCTTCACTGGGGTGTCGTCGGCGTCTGCGTCTTTGTTGTCTTTGTTGTCCTTGCCCTTGGCGTCTTTCTTGTCTTTCTTGTCTTTCTTATCATCGTTCTTCTTCTTGTCGTCCTTAACCTTGAATTCAGGTTTCCCGTTGACATATTCCACATCCACACCCTCGATCTCTTCTAATCCGAAAAACCCTTCGTAACTCTCCAAATTGTCGGGAACTTCCACAGGCTTCCACAACAAGTTGTCCACCTTCACAACCTTGCCTTCTTTCATGGCCTGCTGCTTCAAAGTGGGCCGTCTGGTCTTCTTCACGATTTTCCCCATAATATGTGATGATGTTAATTTTATCTCATCTCATTTAAATTTTTTTCATAGTACGCGACTTAGCCATGAAGAAGGGGTCCCATAAGAAGCCATTGAAAAGGGCCAAAAGCATCACACAGAAGCCATTCCGGCCCAAGACACTAAAGCCCCAGCACACCAGGAAACTTATACGAAGATTCCATATTCTTTTGAAGAGTAGAGGTAGCATATTGGCCAAGCTACTGTGGCCTGAAGATTACCAGCCAATAGTCAACCGTAGTTATCAGAAAGAGTACGACAACGGCCGCAACAAGAGCCCCGAGGCAGTGTATAAGGTCGAAGGCGTCCAGGATAAAGACCTTGTGGTTGCGCTAGGCCAAATCGACGCAGAGATCGACAAAAACGGTGGCTTGGAGGTGTATCAGATCGCATCTCAACAAGGCCAAAGTACGAAAAGAGGCAGCGATTCGTCCAAGAAATTGGTGGAGTGGTTGAAACAAGGGTATGACTTGACCCTGGCGCTAACGGCTTTCGAAATAGGGTGCTTAAGCCCCACAAATTGCATCTCCACCAGCAAAATCTTCAAACACATCAAACGAGTCGATCTCCATAGTCAACACCCACTAATAGAGCAACAGGATTTCATGCAAACACCAGTTCCAAGCCACCACCACACATACAACTTGGTGTCCTGTTCCTTGGTGTTGAACTTCGTCACAACACCTGAACAACGAGGTGAAATGTTAAGGAGAATCACAAAGTTCCTAACACCGCCCGACTCCAAGAAGCCGGGCTATCCTTCGGCGGGGATGTCTGCATTATTTCTAGTTTTGCCGCTACCGTGTGTGGCCAATTCGAGGTACTTGGATGAGAAGCGGTTGGGGAAAATAATGCTGGTGTTGGGGTTCAAACAAAGGTTTGCCCATAAGTCGTCTAAATTAGCGTACTGGCTATTTGATTGGAACGGGGATGTTAAAACCGAGCCGGTGAAAAAAGTTGAAATTCACAAAGGGCCGAACAGGAACAACTTCGCCATCACCTTGGCGTAAGCCAGTTTGACGGGTAAATTTTTTTTCCTTTTTTTTTTTTTATTTTTTTGTTATTTGCCCAATAGTTTTTCCGAGGTGGTCTATTTCTGTGTTGTCGTTTCCGTTTTGGGAAACAAAGGAAATGTCGTGGTACGTGATGAACCGAAACATATATCTCCAGATGTTCCAGATTTTCTTTATTTTTGGGGATCTGGAAAATATACGCCCGAAAATCGTACATCGTAGATCCCTCTTAGGTATATAGGACCCCAACAGATAATCCGGCTGTCAAGTAATGGCGCATCGCCAATCCTGTTAAAAAGTCTGGCTTTATGCAAATTTTTTTTGATATTTTGAAATTTATCTCCACCGCCCGATCAAAAGACTGGAGAGTTGGGGACGGCACCTCCATTTGGGGTTACAAAAATCGTGTGGGACAAAACGGGCTCAAAATTGTTTGTTGGCGGAGAAATGAAAAAAAATTCCAATTCCAACAGTTCCCACCACGAGCCTCGAAAGGAAAATCATACCACATAACGTCAGTTTATCCGACCACCAAGTCCCCCTATGTACGCAAATCTCTCCGTATGCCTTCTCCAAATTTCTCCGGTTTCTCAGGCTCTAAAATATCAGCAGGTTATATTATTTCTCCATGAAAAATCAGCACACTTTGGTCTCATCAGGTGTTCGGGGTCAGGAAGTCAAGGAACAAAAGCGTGCAGCAACCGGGAAATGTCGCGCTGACACCAGTATCTCGGAACAATTATGGAAAATCCTTTGTTACCGTTGGCTGACGTGCATAAAGATTTTTCCGGCCAGTGGCATATTGAAAAAAAAGAAAGACGCCTAGAAAACTATAAAAACCACCGGTAGCCCCCCTCTGTTTGTAACGAATTCAGTATTAAAAACACACAATTATGAGTGAACAAAGTCCAGTTCCAAGTGGAACTCAAACACCTGTAGATAACTCTTCAGTTGTCGAACACAAATATGAAGACAAAGTCAATGATCCTTTAGAGGAAGACTTGCCTCCAATGCCAGAAAAGCATTTCAAAGAATACTTAAGTATTGTCACCTTCTGCTTATTAGTCGCTTTCGGTGGTTTCGTTTTCGGTTTCGATACCGGTACCATTTCCGGGTTTGTTAACTTGCCAGATTTCAAAGAAAGATTTGGTCAACAACACGCAGATGGTGAATACTACTTATCCAATGTGAGAACCGGGTTAATCGTTTCTATTTTCAATGTGGGATGTGCCGTTGGTGGTATCTTCCTTTCCAAGACTGCTGACATGTACGGTAGAAGAGTTGGGTTGATGGTGTCCATGTGCATTTACATTGTGGGGATAATCATCCAGATTTCATCTTCTTCCAAGTGGTACCAATACTTCATCGGTAGATTGATCACTGGTTTGGCCGTCGGTATTGTCAGTGTTGTGTCTCCAATGATGATCAGTGAAACCTCTCCCAAGAAAGTCAGAGGTCCTTTGGTGTGCTGTTACCAATTGTTCATCACCTTAGGTATTTTCCTTGGTTACTGTACCACCTACGGTACCAAGAACTACGACAACTCCAGATCCTGGAGAGTGCCTTTAGGGTTATGTTTTGCCTGGGCCATTATGTTGGTCATCGGTATGGTTTCCATGCCCGAGTCTCCAAGATTCTTGGTTGAAAAAGGAAGAATCGACGACGCCAGAAGATCCATCTCCAGAGCCAACAAAGTTCCAGTTGAAGACCCAGCCGTTCACGCTGAAGTCATCTTGATTCAAGCCGGTATTGACAGAGAAAGATTAGCCGGTAACGCATCTTGGGGTGAATTATTCACCGGTAAGCCAAAGATCTTTCAAAGATTGGTTATGGGTGTCATGTTACAATCTTTGCAACAATTGACCGGTAACAACTACTTCTTCTACTATGGTACCACCATTTTCCAAGCCGTTGGGTTGAAAGACTCCTTCCAAACCTCCATTGTTTTAGGTATTGTCAACTTTGCATCCACTTTCCCAGGTATTTACGCCATTGAAAAGCTCGGTAGAAGAACTTGTTTGTTGGCTGGTTCTGTCGGTATGTTCATCTGTTTCATCATCTACGCTGTTTTGGGTTCTGTCAGTTTGTACATTGACGGTTACGATGGCCCAACCAGTAAGCCAACCGGTGACGCCATGATCTTCATCACCTGTTTGTTCATCTTCTTCTTCTCCTCGACCTGGGCTGGTGGTGTTTACTGTATTGTTTCCGAAACCTACCCATTGAGAATCAGATCTAAAGGTATGGCTGTGGCCACTGCTGCCAACTGGATGTGGGGGTTCTTGATCTCCTTCTTCACCCCTTTCATCACCTCCGAAATCCACTTCTACTACGGGTTCGTGTTTAGTGGATGTCTTTTGTTCTCCATTTTCTACGTGTACTTCTTTGTCAGTGAAACTAAGGGTTTGACATTGGAAGAAGTCGATGAATTGTACAGACAAAACATCCTCCCATGGAAATCCGACAAGTGGGTGCCACCAACCAGAGCCGAGATGGCCCACACCAGCGGCTTCCAAAAGGCTCCTGTTGACGAGGCCGAAGCTTAGACTCTATAGATATATGGTAATGAACGATAATTAACTAAGATAAATTAACTAAAACCGTAGCATTTGCGTCGCGATGATATAAAAAATTACACCATACACTTTTTAATGAACGATTCCACCGTCGACATGAGCGTGTTCCACACGCCGTTGAAGCTGCTCCTGGACAAGCCCATCCGGTTCGAGGTGCCTCGTGCCCCACGCGAGGTTGCGGTGGAGGTGGAGGAGCTCCGGCCGTTGAACGAAATCGCCATCCAGTTGTCCAAAACAAAACTACTCAACAAGCAGAAAGATCTCTTTGACCGGTCTGTGCCCAAGAAAAGCATCTACTACAAGCCGCCGTCGACCTCCAGCATCGACGACCAGTTCGGCATCAAGGCGTTCTTGCCGCCCAAGGTCACTAAACTGTACCCTGTTATGACCAACGATTTGAAGAAAATACTAGCAGACGACACGCCCGATGCCCCTGGCGTTCCCCTGAGGAGGTCCGTGCCCTCGGGCGACTGGGTCAATCCTGTGATGGCGCAGGCGTTGGCCAGACGAACCAACAGGGAGTCTGAGCTCAAGACGGTTTTGTGGAGCGTGGTGGTGGTGTTGGCGCTTGTGTTGGCCAGAAAGTTTGTCGAAATCCAGGTCAAGCTGGACGTGTCGGTGGCGTTTGGCGCCGTGACAACGATGGTGGTGGGAAGAGCGGCGTTGAGTGTGGTGAAACTCGTCAGGGGCGAAGACCAGTGTGTGGACTTGCCGTTGAGCAACAGGCAGAGACAGTTATTGGGGTTGGAGAGGCTCGACGAAGACACCTAAAGGAATCAAAGGAACTCTTATTGAAGCATGGTCGAAGCGTTATCGGAGCCCATAATGAAGCCCCGTCTTCATTATCTACGTCGTGCCATCTATAGACAGGCACTCGGGTTTTTGTGTCAGATTTGTTTCTGGTAAATCATATGCTTCGCTTCCCCCACACCAAGTCGCATTCATAAATATCCAACAGTTTCCAAGGCTTTGATATTCAACAGTTTCAAGCTTAATATTCCCAGCACTATGTCAGACGAAGAACCAGTAGAGTACATCGAGGACATCGAAGAGGCTTTCCGGTTGATCAAAATCGACGACAACCATTTCCGAGGCGCTCATCCCTTGAGATTGCCGTTGCCTTCCGCACGAGGGGTGTTTGGAGGTAATACCATAGGCCAAACAATCCTCGTGGGAATAGGATCCACGCCGGCGGCGTTTGTGCCCCACTCGTTCCACTCGTTCTTCATAGCGCCCGGAAAGTCCACCACCCCCATGGAATACGTGGTGACCAAACTCACCGACGATAACGGAGATATCACCAAGCGGTTCATTAAGGCTCAGCAACATGGCCAGGTCCGGTTCACTGCTTTGATGTCGTTTATCAGAAGAGGCCTTGACTTCGATACCAGCCACGACTTCCAGAAACACCCCGAATCGTTGCACTATAAGTACCCCGACCCCAGCAAGGCGCAGACGCTTAGACACACGGACTATATTCGGAATGCATTCACCGAGGAGTTCGTCGATTACAAAAAGGTCCCTGAAGAGAACGACCAGAGCGCCGCAGACCGGTGGATCAACGTCTGGAGTGGCGTCCACCAGAAAGACGACAAGTTCAAGGATAAAAAGTACCAATACGTAGGGTTGGGAGGAATAAGCGATTCTGTGTTTTTGACCACCCTTGCCAGGATCATACATGCTCCATGGAACCCCACCGAAACTGGAGCCTTTGAAGAGGTGGATTTGGAGAAAGATGCACGGATGTGGATGAACATCTCGTTGAATGCATTGCACATTTTCCACTATAACGCCATGTCTTTGGACCACCACATCTACTTCCACTCGGAAGACTTTGACATCGCCAACGACTGGTTGACGTTCAACTACCAGGCCCGACGTGTTTCCAACAACCGGACCTTGGTGCGGGGCTTCTTCTATAACAATGCCGGGAAAAAGGTCGCTACGGTGGCCCAGGAAGGCTTGACGCTTTCGTTCAAGGGGTTCGACACCATACCTCAGGACACCAAGGGCTTGCAGGTGAAGCTATAGCGGCCGGGCACCTGGAGGGCCTACTCATTAAGTAACTCTATTATGTAAACTTTATTAATGGAGCTATAGTACAATATTAAACTTTATCAATGGAACTATAGTACAATATTATCAACACTTCACTTTTCTCGCAGTGTTATTTTTTTCAATTTTTTTTCATCCTACTTCACCATGTCCAAATTACCCTCCACAGCAAGATTGCAGCAGATCAAACAGTTATCTGCGCAAATCTTCGGCGAGCTATACAACCCACAGAACGTTAGGAATGGATCGAAAATCCTCAGACAACCGTTGAAGGGCCCGGAAGTGGCGTCGTACTATGGAGACAACGATTCGATGCCAACGTTCAAAGATTTCAAAGCATGGTTCCCTGAATTGCAGTTGGTGGATCCACGTGAAGCCACCAGATTGAAGATGGTCCAGGATAGAAAGAAAAGAAACAAGGGTGCTCCCAAAAAGAAGTCCAGTTAAAAAACTGGTACCCCCTCCTTGTATATAATATAATGCACAACTCATGTTCTTTTGGCTCGTTTGTTGATGAAGGTGTCGGTGTTGTCCTCTGTGAAACTGGCAGCCAACAACGCTTTCCGCTGTGGCGGCTGAAGGGTGTTCACTTGCCAGTCGTCGTTTTCGTGGTATACCACTAGCTTGGAGTGTACGATATCGCTTTCGAAATGCTGGAACTGTTGATGGTAGTGGATGGCGATCCCGGCGTTGTCGAAGGAAAATATATGGCTGGCGGTGGTCACCAACATCGATGGCGTTTGCTTTGTGTCCACGGCCAACACCTTGTCGGTGCTGATGTAGTGGGCAGGCTTGAAAATGATCAGCTTAGTGGAATTTTCATCGTTGAACAAAATATCCACCACTAAAAGCGAGTCCTCGAACTGTATTATCAACAGCTTCTTGTCGCCGTTCTTGTCAGCGTACACCTTTCTTACCACGAGCTGTTTGCGTACATCAATCTTTCCTTTTTGGTACACCAACGATTTCCCCGTGAACAATTGTCTCCACATGGTAGCTTCCTCAAAATCGAACACTTCTCTGCTCGTGACTCTGAACGCCTTTATTGACACCGTTAGCACCTCGATCCGGTTATCGTCGGCTACAGATACAACCCAAATGTACTCCGAAGTGACATTCACACTCATGTCTGTGATGAAGTACTTGTCAGCGGAAAACTGTAGCGACTCGCTTCCCTGGATGCCGGTCGATAACCAATTGATGTTGATAATTGGGTCGCCCGTCGGTATCAACTCCGACATGTTGAACTTCCTTTGGTTGACCCCCAACGCGTTGAACACTTTCAAGCTGAATCCAAACAAGGAGTCCACGCAATTGAAGTAGATCAACCATTTCCCAGATTGGCTCCATGTCAATTCAAGCTCATCCGAGAGTATAACCTCGGGCATCTTGAACCGGTACAAAAGGCTGCTCAGCGACCCTTGGTTGTAGAAATGGTACACTACAGGGTTTTCGTCGGTGATATCGGCGGACCTGCTTTCCAAGATCAACGACCACATACTGTTGTTGGCTTCATTGAATATGGGCTCTTTGGAGATCGGTTTAGAAAGCCGCCATAGTATGTGCACAAAATCCAACAGGTAGAGCTTGACTTGCAAGCAATTCCTTGTGTACACCAACAATTGCTTGGCGTTTGTGTACAGGCCCTCGTCAGTCTCTGGTTCTACCACCGGCGGGATCCAGAAGAAGTTCTCGATGCCTTCATTCATATCTTGTTGGATTATAATGGGCGCCGAGTAACGATGAATATCGTACACTGCCAAAATCCCAACAGTCCCAACAGTCCCCACCTGTAGGGACACCAGTAAAGCAATCTTTCCAGACGGCAGCCCCTTTAAAACAGGCTCCCATTCCATTTTCACTATAGTGATCTCCACTGGCCTCTTTACCTCCAAATGGTGTCGTATTCCTTCCTGAACGTCGTAGGCGATCACCAGTTTTTTGGAGTCCAAGTGGAACACCTTCAATGTGTGCACGTTCGGCAGCACCATTGCCACGTACTTGCCACATCGGGAAACAGCTCGATGTTTCATTTGACGGTGTTGTTCTGTGGGTGATAAGTAGTGAGTTTTCGCATCAATTAAAAAAAACAATCAAAATATAAACAAACCACCACACGCAAAAGGAACTTTCAAGAACTGCTATAAATGGGCCCCAAAAAGAAGCAGGCCACCAAGCCAAGGACGAAAAACAGAGCAGACGCGGCACAGTCCCAATCGCAGAAAGAAGCACCCAAGAAGGCTCCAAGGTCGAAGTCTGCGCCGTCCTCTCAGCAAACGATCTCACAATCAATCTTTGGCAGGGAAAACAGACTAGATGGCATCTTTTCCCAAGAAACAGAGTCCCACAACGAAGGGGACACGTCGCCGCAGTTCCCTAGCCAAGGCAGGTCGAAGAAGAGAGGAGCTACGTCCAAACCGTTCGAGGAAGACGAAGGGTTCTTTTACAAGAGAACAAAGGGTACAGAAACAACCGCAGCCGGCGGCAGCAACAGTAAGAAGTCCAAGGTCAGCACGCCGGTTTCGATACTCAACCGGGAGTTGGGGGATCTTCCTGATACCAACTTGACCGAAGACTTCTATGCAATGGACTACTCGGTACCAGAACCAGGACCAGACACGTCTAAGAAAGGCGGATCCAAAACTGGGGTAAAGTCCAAGGCTCGAAAGAGCGCTTCTAGGAGCAGGTCCAGTCCTAAGAAAAGCCGGTCCAAGAAAGACTTGGACCTCGAGGTGCCGGAGGTGGTCAAGCTTTCGTCTCCCATACGACCCAGATACGAGGGCACCTACAACGAGCCATCATCTTCGTTTTCCTCCGACGACTACATTGAGCAGGTGTCCCACCACAAAGTTGACCTCACCGGCGGCAGCAGTGACTTTGAAGACATGGCGGCAGCAGGGAAGAGCAAGCTCACACGGACCAAAACCGATCGAAGGTCGTCGTACCACAACAGAGGCAAACGCATACTGTCCATAGGAAACGGGCTCGTGGGGTTACCGCACGAAGACGTCACGGCGGAGGACTACTATAAGTTGTTGGACTCGTCCCTCCCCGAGCCTCACCGGATGAAACAGTTGTTGATATGGTGCATCAACAAAAAGATGAACGAAGAAGATAAGACGCAACACCAGAAAAAGAATATCAACAACGAAGACCAAACCATAATAAATATAGCCAAAGTCATCAAAGAGGAGGTGCTAGAGGATCTAAGGCAAGGGTCTGTGTCCACCAGTTGGTACTACAAGGGGAACGATGACGCCGACGATAAAGGAGTTATCGCCAACAAAGAGGTGATGTTGCCCAACCCTTTGAACAGCACCACCGCCGACAACATCAAGCATTTCACCAAGCAGCTAGCCAAGTTGCGCAGAGAGAAAGACCAGTGGAAAGATCTCTATAAGCGGAACATGGCGGCCGTGAGTAAGAAAGTGGCGGGGTTCGATGACTTGACTGTGGACATAACCAGCCCCAAAGATGCCCAAGCTTTTGAGGCCTACTGTAAGCACAGACTGACAGACTTTGGCGACGTTGTGGACGGGAAAGTGATCCAGCAAATAGAGTCTGTGCACAAAGCCGTCACCGACAAGTTTCTGGACAATATCGAGAATTCCATTGACCAGTTGTACAACTTGACAAACAAGCTCACCAAAGTCAGTCAGCTCATCGACCACTACAAGACGGAAAAGTTGAACCCCAAAGTGGCGGAATTGGCCCACAACTATATCAACAAGAGCAACGTTGACGAGTCGTCGGTGGCCGACAAAAGTGGCTCCATTTGGCCCATCCCTCCCACGAAAATCGGTATCAAGAAGATCTTGCAGGGCATAGCCAGAATCGAATACCAGAAATTGCCCCAACCATAACCCTGACCCACCAGAAATTGACCTACCCTGACATTCCATAGACGTTCGGTCCCTTTACAATGTACTATATCGCTTTCACCTGCCCCATTCTTCCTCCTCTTCCCAGAAATGTTCTCTTTCCGGAACAGGTGCACATTCCGGTTAAGGACCCTTTCTTACCTCTCGCGTACAAAAGTCCCAAAGCCTTTTAAAAAAGGTTAAATATTGTATATCTCTCGGCAAAGCCTTGTTTGTATACGTCATAAGTACTGCAAACGTATTGTGACCGTTTCAGAACCTCCCGGAAAAATCCCCACCTTTGTTGTTGCCCCACATACCCCATTTACGAAGCATGGCAAGTTTCGCTTGTCGTTTCTGAATTTGTAACCCGAGATTGCTTTAGGAAACTATTATGACTATTGTTGAAATCGTCCAGATTTAATGACGTTGGTTAGGTATATAAAAGGCAGAACCCCCGTGTTGTTTCAAACCCCAAGATCACTTTTGTTACTGGCGATGATAGCGTTGAATTTGTCGTTTTTAATGGTGACGTTCTGGTACTTGTACTTGGGGCAGTTTGCCCGAGCCACCACCACCAGTTTCGAGCTGTCAACGTTGCCGGCGGGCTTGTGGCCATCGGCATTGCCGCTGTCAGGTCTTGTGCAAGACGACGTCGACGCCTATATGGAAGAAGTGTACGAGTTCGTGGAAAGTAAGCAAAACAAGCAGTTGTTTGTGCAATTGACCAACGCCGACGACGCTTTCTACTACGACGCCCAGAATGTGTTGGGAACGGCCCAGTTCCCGTCTCACAACAAGTTCCACCAACAGCCGTACGTGGCCAATGGGTACATCGGGCTGAGAATCCCCAACTTGGGCCAGGGGTTCACGTACGACCAGATATCTGAAGGTGAGACAAAGACCAGCCAGCAAAACGGGTGGCCCTTGTTCAACAAGCGGTACGCCGGGGCGTTTGTGGCAGGGTTCTTCGACTTGCAAAAGAACACCACCGGCACCAATTTCCCGGAGCTCTTGAACAACGGGTACGAGAGCGTTATCGCCGCCGTGCCTCAATGGTCGGCCCTTGAGGTTTCTGTGGAATTGGACGGCCACACTTTTGTGTTGGACCCCAGTGATAGAGCGAACCAAGGCCACATTGGCGACTACGTGCAATCCTTGAGCTTGCAGAATGGCATAGTAACCACGGAGTTCACTTGGTTGAGCACGTTCCGGGTGAAATACGAGATTTTGGCCCATAGAAACCGCAGTAGCTTGGGGATGGTGAAACTTGACGTCGACAACTTGAATGGCACCAGTGCCGAGGTGACGGTCAAGGACAAGTTGGACTTTGCTTCTGCACAGAGGTGCAGGTTGGTAGACGTTGGCGTGGACGAGTCTGGAATCTCTATAAACTTCCAGCCAAACGATATTGGGTACATCAACGGGTCCATCTATTCCAATTTGCAAGACGCTTCTTCTGCAGCACCGGCACAGACCAAACACAAAACAGACTCCACTGCCGTGCACGAGCTAACCTACAGCTTCAACGACCACACCCGGCACATCAGTACCACCAAGTTCGTGGGCATAGCTACCACCGATTTGGACCCAGACTCCTTTAAAACCTTGGCCGACCTCGCAGCCTATGCCAAAAAAACGGCCCTAGTGAAGCAAGACTACAACTCCCTCCTCAACGAGCATACGGGAGCGTGGGACTCTCTCCTTGGGTCGGCAGTGTCAGTGACTTTCCCAGGCGACAGGCTTTTGACCATGACCAGCAGAGCCTCGATTTTCCACTTGCTTGCCAACACCCGGTCCAATGCCGAAGGAGTGTCTGCCGCCCTTGGTGTGGCCGGTTTATCGTCCGACTCCTACGGTGGGATGGTGTTTTGGGACACAGATTTGTGGATGTTGAATGCCATTTTGCCGTTTGCTCCCGACCATGCCAAAAGTATAGTCAACTACCGGACTCACACTCACAAACAAGCCATTGATAACTTGGACCCTGGTTACCTGGGAGCCGTTTACCCATGGACGAGCGGCCGGTTTGGAAACTGTACTGCTACGGGGCCGTGCATGGACTACGAATACCACATCAACATGGCGGTGTCTTTTGGGGCCTGGCAAGTGTACTTGAGTGGGCATGCAGATGACGACTACTTGAGAGATGTGGCATATCCTTTGATAACCGACGCTGCCAAGTTCATGGCCGACTATGTGAAGTACAATGCCACTTTGGAAGCGTACACCACCCACAATTTGACGGACCCTGACGAATACGCCAACCATGTGGACAATGGCGCATACACGAACGCCGCCACGTCGCTTTTGATGAAGTACGCTATAGCCATCGGTGAACATTTGGGGGAAGAAGTTCCTGCAAACTTCACCAATATCGTGGGCAACGTCCACCTCCCGGTTTCAGGAGGCGAGGATGACATCACCGTCGAATACACCGGTATGAACTCCACTGTGGGGATCAAGCAGGCAGACGTCATCATGGTTACATACCCGTTGGAGAACGAATTGATCACCTTCGAACAGGCTTTCACAAACATGCAATTCTACGCCATGAAACAAGTGAGTTACGGCCCTGCAATGACGTTCCCCATTTTCTCCGTTGTTTCTTCCGCTTTGTCACAAACGGGGTGCTCTTCACAGTCGTACCTTCACAAAGCTGTGCGGCCGTTTATCAGAGCACCATTTGCCCAATTCCTGGAACAGAACAATGATGATTACGATACTAATGGGGGAACGTCACCAGCATTCCCATTCTTGACAGCCCACGGTGGCTTTGTGCAATCTGTGGTCCAAGGTTTAACGGGAATGAGGTACGATTTCGACATGGCTGACGGCAAGATCCAAAGGCACCTTAAGTTTGACCCCATCCATGTTCCTTTGTTCGAAGATGGGGTTGAGATTCACGGCATAAAGTACATGAATAGTACTCTTTCATTGAGATTGAACAGCACCCACATGGAGATCGAGCACTCAGAAGGTGACTCGTCTTTGGACATAAAGATAGCCGAGAGGAACGACAAGCCGGGTATTTATACCCTCCAACAAGGAGACGTTTTGGACGTGCCCTTATACAAGACCCGCTTATCCTCGGAGGGATCTGTTTGTGAGTGTGGAGAGGCCGTTTTCACCAACATCACCGAAGGATCTTACGGCGACAGTGCGTTCCTGATCAACGACGGAGACAACTTTACCCACTGGCAAGCGGTCAACAACCACACCATTGCCAAAATATTGGTGGATATGAAAGAGTTTAAGAATATCACTGGTGGTGTAATTAACTGGGGGGATAATCCGCCCAAATCCTGGACGCTTTCGAGGTTCTTGAAAGACGGAAATTGGTCCACAGACCAGGTGTTGGCCACGGTGGATTTCGGAGCTAATATTACCCACAAATACAGATTTTTCCAAGACGGCGGTGACATCATCAACCAGGACGAAGCGTTTGTCAAAGTGATTGACGACGAAGTGAAAATTACGGCTCCCTACAACGAGACTGAGTTCTATACGGTGCAATTGCCAGACAGGTTCAACACCACGGAGTTCAGTACGGATTCGGGCATTTATAGCAGGTATTTGTTGCTCGAGTTTGAAGGCGTCCACGGAACGAACGCCATCGACCCTCTGTTCACGGCAGGTGCAAAGATCCACGAGGTATCATTCTATTGAAGACCAAGATCCAGGGCACCGTTATTGAAGACCAGGACCCGGGCATCGTTATTGAAGACCAAGATCCAGGGCAGCGTTATTGAAAAGACTGGGTGTTAAATGACTGTATATATTGTGAGTTTTATATTAATGTAATGGTATCCGTGAACCTTCATAAAGCTTCAGCCATGTTGATCAAACGTTTGACCCCAGCATGCCAGTTACCGATTTCCTCGGGGAACGAAGAAGCAAACGAAAGTATCAAGGAGCTAGCAGATTGATAGTTTTGGGCATCAAGGGCAGTGGCCACTTCTTTCAAAGCCACTTTCCCTTCTTCAGACAACAAATCGTCGTTGTTCAAATGGTCGAAAAGGAAGTTCAATCTCTTCTCCATGTCTTGACCATGTTTGAGGTACTTCTCTGGAATTTTGGGCTTGAGACCTTCAAACACTCCACTGAATATATCGTATATGGGTTTAACGTCGTCTGCGATATGACTTCTGTCACCTGGTGGGTATTTCACTGGTTCAGGGGCCGCAGCTGGCGCTGGAACTTGTGTGGAGCCTGCAGGTGGTCCCGTTGGTGGCGGAATTGGCACTGGCGTGGCTCCCTTTACTGGAGGTGGTGGGGCAACCAACGGCTTTGGGGGAATCAACCCTCCGCTGGGAACACGGCTTCCATTGCCGGCAGCCTGTGGAAACTGCAGTTGAGCCTGCGGTGGTGGAGCATAAGGGTTTTTCACGTTATTAGACGCAGTTCTTCTTGGCGATGCTATTTTTGGAATGCTGGCGCTGCTGTACAGATTCACCATTGGTGGAGGCGCTGGAGCCACGTAAGGATTAGACACAGGCACCTGAGATGTTGGTGCTGGTGCGTAAGGGTTTGAAGGAGGAGCGTGGGGGCTAGCGACTGAAGCGGGCTGCACGTATGGACCCGCAGAAGGAGTGGATGGGGCAGGTTGTGCTCCGGGTGGGGGTGCATACCTGCTGTTTTGCACGCTGGGAGGAGGCGTTGGTTTCCTAGGCGACAATCCGGTAGTGTCCAACGACG
>JAKTSP010000045.1:635828-745505 GCA_030580255.1 Yamadazyma sp. yHMH393
AACGACGCTTTGGATGCGGTACGAGAAAGCACCCGTGGAGGGCCTACAGGAGGACCCGTGGGAGGAGACACCACCGAAGGCCTTTGCAAACCAGGCGATAACCCTCCTGCGACAGCGGTGGGCAATCCTGGAGTTGGAGTGGCGGAAGCTGCTGCGGTGGCCCGGCGGGAATCGGTGTTCTGCTTGAACGTATCGGGAAGATCGTTCCAACCATCTGTCACTTGCTTGTAGGCGGGTTTTGGGGGCGCCGAAGGTGGTGGTGGAACCGACCCTGTACCGAAACCTGGCGACAGCACTGACGGTTGTCTGGAGTACGGATTAGAAGGTGCGGCGTATGGGTTGACGGGTGCTGCAGCCACTGGCTTCATGTATGGGTTGGAAGGAGCAGCGTACGGGTTAGCTGGGGCTCCTTGAGGCGCCAAATATGGGTTGGAGGGCGTCGCTGGGTTCACACCAAGTGGGGCCGCCAGAGTCCGTGGGGTTGACGGAACCGCAGAGGGGGGTTTGCCATAGGTCGAAGGAGCTCTTGTGGTAGCATTGAATGCGCTTCCTAAAGGCACAGATGGAGCAAATGGTGGGGCCACCGCCGACGGTTGGGCGAAGGGGTTCACTGGAGACGCAACCTTGTTAAGCTGGGGTTGTTGACCACCCCTGGCGTAGCGGCCAGCAGACGAACCGGCGGCAGTGGATTTGGTATTTCTGGAACCGGTGGTGGTGGAAACGCCAGTAGCTTTGGTGATTCTATCATTGTTGGCCTTAAACCCATCCAAATCAGCAGGTAAAATCTTGGAGAAATTGGCTGCGATCTCAAATTCTCCATAGTTGGCAAGCAAGTTGGAGTATTCGAGTACTGCCTTCCAAATAGGCTCCACTGAAGGCCCGGAAATACTGCCACTGATGTTTGAAATGGCCCTGTAAGCCGAGATCTTTTCGGCAAAGTTGTTTAAAGATTCAAAGTGGGCATCGAATGGAGTGGTGACATCTTTCCTGTCCTTTCCGCTCAATAATTTTTCTTCGAATTGTGGTAATTCTTTCAACCAAATATTGGAGATTTTATCCATGGCACCACCCACAGAATAACACAAAATGGCGTCAGCTCTGTTGCTTGGGTCCGCTTCCAAGATTCTGTCTCCCAATTCGGTGATTTTCTGGTTGAAGTCTTCTTTATCTGAACAATAAGCCGTAATACTGTTGGCAATGAGTTTCCAGTCGGCAACGTCTGCATTGACAACGAAATCGGTAATGTCGTTCGTGGCACTGCTGTAGATGACTCTGGACAATTCAGATTCTTTCTTGCTTTCAAAAAAGGCTGCTCTGGCCTTGTCCTTGACGCTGGCAGAACCATCTAAGGCTAAAACCAAAGCCTCTGCCAATTTCCCACCATTGACACACTCGTCCACTGCTTCTTCCAACTTATTGCTCAAAAGCAACTTGATGAGCTTCTCGTCAGAAGGTTCTCCTGACCCCAAGAGCTTGAAGCTTCCGGAAGGAGTGTATCCTGAGGATTTAGAAACTTCAGTTGTGGTATGGCCATTGCTGCTTTCTCCCAATTTGTCGAAGAAAGATTTATCATCTTTGGGCACTTCTTCAAGATCACCGTTGGATGTTTCAACAGCTTTTTCTTTGGTTTCCTCGTCTTTGCCGGGTTCATCATCTTTGATGACATCGGCAAAAACACTGGCTTTATCAGTGCTGGACAACTTTTTCAAGAGTTCCCAGTCAGTCTTGTCGTTGTCATCAACAAAGTCACCTTCAAGTTTAGTGTTGATGATTTCGCTGAAATCATTGGTTGTTAAAGCCTTATTGAAAGCTCCGGAAGAAAGCTTCAAATTGGACTGGGCAGTGAACTTCTTCACTTCAACCGTTGATTTGCCAGCTTCGCTGGACACGGTGACCAACTTGGAGCCGAACCCGAAAGATACAGATGATGGCCTCCTCAACCAAGAAGGTGCCTGTTTAATTTCAAATACTGGTTGTTGGTTGGCTTCGGTGGTTGCAAGCTCACTCCAGAACTCATCTTCGTTTTTGTTGGTTTCTGCTGCAATTGGTGGCGAAGTATCTTGCAAGGTTTGAACAACGATTTTCCCATCATAAGAAGCAGTGGCGAAGATATCAGGAGCACTTGGTGCAAATTTGGTCAAAAACGCCCAATTTGCAGTGGTAGGATATTCGCCCAATTTCACACCGGTGATCGGATTCCAAATTATAGTGGTGTTATCTTTGCCGCTGGATATCAACAATTCTGGATCTTGTTTACACCAATCTAATGATAACACTCCTTTTTTATGACCCTGTAAAATCTTTTCCGGGGCATTTGAGTTCCGTAAATCCCAGGTTAAGATCACCGGACACCCGTCGTTATCACTGGCAGTGATCAACTTTGTGGATTGAGTTGGATGCCAGGCCACAAACGAAAAATTGGCTCTACCCAATTCACCGTTGTACGCCAAATGTAACACTTCTCTCTTAGACTTCAAATCCCAGATCGAAGTGTACCCAGCATTGCCGGTACTTGCAAAGATATGGCTGACGGAATTGTTCCAGGCAACGGAAGAAATCTCATCCATGGGAGTCATGGCCTTTCCAGGAGTCGTAGGATCAGCAGAAAAGTTTTTTGTATCCCAAATGAATATTTCACCTTTCGAACCACCACTCACCAAAATGTGGGTTTCGTTGGGGTTGAAAGCTAATGTTTTAACATCACCTGTATGTTTTTCAGATTTGAACACCGAGGCTTTTGCCAAATTCTTGGACTTGATCAAGATCTGTGCATCCCAGAACTCAATCAATCCGTTTTCAAATGCTGCCGCTAATAACCCTTTGGGTCTACCTTCGAAAGGTTCAGACCATGCCAATGCGTAGAATTTGTTGTCAACGGATGCTTTGAAAATCGGTTGCTTGTTGTCGGTAGGGGAGAAGATGTCCCATATTTCCAAGGAGGAAGACGAATTGAAGTCGAGATCAACTGCCCCTGCTACAGTTCCAGTAGCCAAAAGGGGCAAGCATTCATGATTCCAGGCAAACGTCGAGGTACGATCGATCTCTTCTATTTTCACCATTGTACTTTGCTTACAGACTCACAAACACAAAGCGGGTGGAAATGTTTTCTTTTTGAGATGGCCCAATGATGGATCTATTTCAATGATAGACGTGGCTTTCAAACTAGACGATCTGAGATATCTTTGTTGCTTTGACCTCAAAAAAAAGTCGGAACAACACGCAGAAAGTTGGAATTTGGCAAGGTCTCGTAGAACAATCGAGCGTCTGTCTTTCTAGTGTAGACAATTGATAAGGAAAATCACAAATTTAATGGAGGTACAAAACTCCTTTAATGTTTTTGTTGTTTTTTTTTCAGGTTATGCCCGAATTTTCATGCCAACGACAGAGCTTTGCGACTTGAGAACAAGTGTCCCAATTTATGGTAGGCGCACTATTCTATTCATGGCTTATGTAAGCGGAGGCCGGTGTTGCATTCAGCACCAAGGCGAGTGTACTTGTAGTTTCAATGTATAAAAACACGTCCCTGTGCAAGGACGGCGGGCATTCTAGCCAAAAAAGTCCTTGGCAAAAGACAGCAAAAATGGCTCCAGCGAACT
This sequence comes from Yamadazyma sp. yHMH393, assembly GCA_030580255.1. NCBI lineage: Eukaryota > Fungi > Ascomycota > Pichiomycetes > Serinales > Debaryomycetaceae > Yamadazyma > Yamadazyma sp. yHMH393. The sequence goes on from JAKTSP010000045.1 coordinate 639,425, forward strand.
AAATGGCAGGCTGAAAAAGACACATTGAGCTAGCAAGCAGTCGCCTGAACACCTACGGCCCTTGGACACCAAAGTTCCTCTGTCAAGCGTGTCAGAACGTGTTGGCCAATTTTTTGAAAAATGGCCAACTTAAGAGTCAAGCACTACATGGCAGAAAAAATGGCCAACTACTAAGATTCAAGCACTGCATGGCAGCTATAGGCGAGAATAAGCCACAAACGCATACAGTGATGAGATAATAAGCACATTTGGCTTAGAGTGAACACCCCGCCGTATCCCGGTCATAGCAAAAGGCCGCTTGGCATACGACCACAGTTTCATCTCGGACCCAAATTGGAATGGTGTTTAACCAGAAGTGTTCAGTAATGTTCAACCAGTAGTTTTCACGAATGGTGTTTGGCGACGTTCCAGTCTGGGCCTTGTGGCTGTGATGACTTCCCATTGGCCCTAAACCAAAAGGCAGGAACGTACGCTTGGGCCATAACTCAAAAACTGCCATTTTGCAGCAGCCGTACCTCTACCAGAAGAGGTAAGAGGTACGGCTGTGAAAGAGGTTGAATAGTGCGCACACCAATATTTCGGATGTTTGTCGTCGGCAGCGGTAGGCCCCGTTATGGTAACCGCACGCAAATAAACACGATACACTAAAAACTGGGAGTCAAAATACATCCGAGCTACTTTTGAAATAAAACAACCCACTTCCATTTTTTGCATTTAACCAAGTGAAAACCCCGGCCCTTGCGTGTTTCTTGTTTCTGCCCATTGTGCATCGTTCCCCACTTCATTTCGTGTTTAGTTGCAGCTGTTTCACCATATCTGCAGGTTTCCCGATCCTGCCTCATCTTTTAAACTTAAACTTCTTCACGATGAACAACGTTGCTAAACTTTCAAACAGAAACAACAAACAGCTCGTAAACTTCCTCCTCGGGTACCTCAACCTCAAAGTGGTGAAACCTTCGTTCAAAGCTTACGTTTTCGCCTACCTTTATGTGGTGCTTCCCAAGATCATCAACCACATAGTTTCACGGATCAAAAAGAACGACATCAAGCTGATCTTCCCCCGGGCCTGGAAGATCATGACAAAGGCCTTGCACCCAAGCAAGTTCCCCGCATTTGCTGCTTCTTTGATTGCCATCATCAATATTCTAGAGCCATTTGTAGCTACGGGTTTATTCAAGGCTAAGTTGATGAAAAATAACACCAAGATCTTGTTTTTTGCAACTTTCATCTCCTCGTTTGTGGCATCGTCGGTGACCTTCAAACGGTTCCAGAACCACATCATGAACTACGGCAGGTTCTTGTCGTTGGACTTGACGTTGTTGGTATTTAGCCGGGCTATTGATACCACTTTATCCACGACGTTGGCAGCAGTTTTACCTCCGGTCATCCAGCAGTTTGGCGACGGTTTATTGTTCATCGCTTCCTGCACACCTATCATGTACTCGTGGTTCTTCTACCCCCAAAGGTTACCTCCCGCCTATAGGAACTGGATCACGTCGGCTGCAAATATGGACGACGAAATCGTTGAAATTTTGGGGGATCTTCACCACGGCAAGGTCCAATACGGTACACATTCTGACATACTAAATGATTACTGCATACGTTACGGCAGAGACCCGGCTGAAGGAGACCCGGGTGTGAGTATCCCGTTGCCCTGTGAAACGGTGCACGCTTTCCAAACCAAGAATTGTGAGGTTCATGCTTTGTGGAGATTCGCTAGAGGGTTCATATTTGGGTTCAAACTATACGGAGGACTTAACGCGTTCATGTTGTTGTTCCCCAAGAAGAACCTTACGATGATGTTGAGGCTAAGAAGAGCTTTGCAGCTGTCGATAAGATCGTCGTGCTTTTTGGGTGCCTTCATTGGTCTTTATTGGTATGCCGTTTGTCTCGCCAGAACCAGACTCTTGCCTAAATTGAACCCATCGAAGCCCTTGGAAGAATGGGATGTCACATGGGCGCCCAGTCTCGGGTCTTTTCTTTGTGGGTTCAGCAGCTTTGTGGAAACAGCTCAGAGGAGGAAAGAATTGGCGCTTTTCGTGTTCCCCAGAGCCATCGGCACTTTTGTGCCTACTGAGGCTACCGAATTGAACCTTTTCTTGGAGAGATTGACGTTCTCCGTCAGTATGGCCACCCTTGTGGCTTACTGTAAGAGAAGACCAGACTCCGTCCGTGGTATTTTCGGCAAAGGTCTCAAGGCCGTCATGTCTATACAGTAGCGTCTGCCTAGAGTATGTAACGATAACGATGTTTGTATATAGTCAAATAGATTCCCTTTCTTTGCACGTTATTTGCTTCATTTAGTAGACCCTGGCTTGTGGTTCCTTTGTACGTTGTTTTTTCCTCCCTTTTGTACACTTTCTTGCCACTTGCCTTGAGTCCTTTTTGTGCCTACTCCATCATCGGTATGCGAATGCCAAATCTCAAAATTTCAATATTGATGGCTTCCATCACGAAAGACCCCCTTCTACACACGTCCGACGGCGAACCCCCACCACAGACCGACATCCCAAACTTTCACGACGACTATGATCAAGAACCTGACGCCCCAGTGGCTACTTGGGAAGAAGACCACAAAATAATAATCGATGCATGTAAAACTGAGCCAGAACTCCATTTTGCATTCCGAACCCTACTATGTCTTTGTGACCCTTCTGCCCTGCCACGAGAGTCGGAACTGGTGCTTCTAAGCCTCGAGAAATTGACGGATTACTACATCGCCATCCTTTACTTGCATTATATTGAAACAGACGAGTTTCCCAAAGATATATCAATCCATTCCATCAAGTTTCGAATCTCCAACATTGTGTGCAAAATTCTACGTGACTTGGTGTGCGCTGTTGGCCTAGACAACGAACTGATGCTCGAGCTAGAAAGCTTTTACGGAGCACAGTGGAAGCTGACTCTCAAATTATGGGCGCCGGTTCATCAGATATGCCCCAGTGAGGCTATGAAGCTATGTTTCATGCTGTGCTGTGTTTTGGTCAATTGTCTCCGGGTGCTATTCTTGGACGAGAACGGAGACACAAACATGGCCAAGAACCCGTACCAGTTCTACCTCCGAGAACTTTGGAGGATCTACACCGGGGAGGTGCTGATTTGTTTGCATATTGACCGACGGTTGGAAAGCCAAGGTGAACTTACACCAACTCTTATCCACAATATCTTGAAAGGTGTTTCATTGCTTCGATATGTGCTTGCATTCTGCTTGAACACGCCGTACCCACTCGACCAAACCCAGGGATGGAACTCGGACACCTTTGTCAGCTACGATCACGATATCAAGAACCAATCGCTTCTGAGTATCCACGACCCGTTATGGAGAATCAAAACCGATGGAGGGGCCCTCGTCAAGGGACACCAAGCGTTTGAGATTGCGGAGTACTTGAATGAGCCAGACCCGATCATTGGCGGCAAACCTGGTCTTGTTAGTCACCCACACGCTTTGAACGACGAATATGATGAAGATATCCGGTACATCTTCGAGTACCAGGAAGCTGAAGAGGAGGAATTTTACCGGGAGGAGGGCTTTCTCCGGGAGGAGGACTTGCTTGGGGAGGAGGACTTGCTCCGGAAGGGGTCTGACTACGATATGGAGTTCATCAAGAGAATGTCCGACAAGGCCGACCGTGAAGAAGAGGCGGAACACGGTAAATACAGGCTGGAATACGGGGTAGGTGTGGGGCAAATCGGTGCGATGGACGAAGTAGCAGAAGAAGAAGGAGGAGAAGAAGAAGAAGGAGGAGAAGAAGAAGAAGAAGTCGAAGAAGAAGAGGAAGAAGAATACGAAGGTGACGAAGCAATTCTCAATAAGATGATGAAGCACAAGAGTTGGGTGGTGCACATAGGGATAGTGGAACTGACCTTCTTACAGTTGCTCGAGAATCTCGATAACAGTAACGTCGACCTGTTCTCCTATATGTGCTCGACCATCATTCAGTTCTTGTCTCTGCGCAGTTTGAAGAATCGGGACGAAATCGTGCAGTTGTTGTTCGTGGAGGACCCCCCTCAGCACGTCGTGAAGAAGTTTTCCGAAGCCAACTTGATCACCCCGGTGCTAAGAGTCACCTACTTCGAGTTGCTACTTATCAGGTTTCCGGAGTTCACCAGGTTGATGTACATGGCATTGAGCATGTCGGCGGTGGACCGCAGTTTGACGGTATGGCAGGTTTGCCGTAAGACTAACTTATCCAAGACGTTGATTGACTTCATTTACCTGGTGATTACCCGTCGACCATTCGCCCTGGAGATTCTTGTGAGGGGGGAGCCTGTTTCGCTCGACTTGGACTACGCAGAGATCCACCTCATGATCCACGAGTTCTTGGAGGGAGCGTCGGAGTTCTTGTCGGCAGAAGAGGGCATTGACCTTGAAGATGGCATGCAATTGAGACTCTCCCCCACCGTGACCACCAAGTTCATTTCCTATATCTGTCTTTTTGTCAGGAAGTTGCTTGAGGGCCATTTCTTGAGTGAACGGACCCCGGAAACGCTTCCGGTGGTGTCCAACTTCTTGTTCCGATTCATCACCAAAAGCCCAGATGCTCGTGGGTTATACTTTGAGATCAAAGAAATCACCTCTGAATTGGAGACCCGGCAGTCACGCATGTACACGGTGCATTTCAAGGACACGTTCAAGGCACTACATGATCTGGACCCATGGGCTCCAGCAGACTACGACCTGTTCTGTGAGATTTTTGTCAGTGTAATGCAGCATGGGTACCCGGCCGCCCACGTCGTGCAACTTTTCATGACTTTGTTTCCAGTACTCTCGGGAGACAAGGGGCTCATAAACAGGCTCCTTGAACACAAGCAAGACTCGCATCTGGAGAATGGCCTCGACGATACTACGAATGACGACACTACGAACCCGGGCCTGTCAGAGACCGAGCTGACGGACCAAAAGAGGAAGAAGAAGAAGAAGGGCAAGAGCAAAAAGAAGCACTAGGACACTAGGACACAAGGACACTAGGACACAAGGACACAAGGGCACTCGAAGATAGTCGCTTACACAAGGGCACACTCCCACAACCGCTACACACGCTCACTGTCACGCATCAGTCATGACTCAAATTAATGCACCTTATCGGGGTTAACGTGGATTCTACGCCGCACGCCATAATTTTTCACTTTTATATAAAACCATAAATAATCTCATTTGGTGCCACCCCTTATTATGAACCATAGTTTCTATAGAAGTTTAACCTCCTCTGCTAGAAGAATGTCGTCCAAGTTAGAATCAGTATGTGCCGACCCCGATCCGTCCAAACCGCTGACGCCAGTCTTACTAACCATTTTTCTAGATCAGAACCAATAACGCTCCTCCACCAGCAGCTTCTTACTCCCAGGCTATCAAAGTCAACGGTATGTAACAGATCCCAGGAAAAACAGATAGCGAAAACAATACTAACGTTCCAGGCTTTGTGTATGTCTCGGGCCAGATCCCTTACACTCCAGAGAACAAACCATTATCTGAAAAGCCCACCATTGCCGAACAAGCAGAAAGAGCCATTGAAAACGTCAAAGGTGTTTTAGAAGCCTCCGGCTCTTCATTGGACCATATTGTCAAGAACACCATCTTCTTGACCGATATGAAGACCCAGTTCGGCGAATTCAATTCCGTTTACGCCAAGTACTTCAGCGAACACAAGCCTGCTAGATCTTGCGTTGCTGTTAAGGAATTGCCATTGGGTGTGGACTTAGAGATGGAGTCAATTGCCGTTGAAAAAGACTCGTCTAAGTTGTAGGCGTTCCCCTGCGTTAGACCCTTGCGTGTATATGTTAGTATTCTAGATGTACGAACTTACACGAACTACCAAGCCGTTATTGGCTGTTGCCTGTAGTGATATGTATATGTGTCACGTGTTGAGCGTGGGTTTGAGGGCTGGTACCCTAAGTGACTGTTCTTGCCGCGAACTTCGAGCACGTGACACGCTTTGTTTGGTTCCCTATGGGGTGCGCCAGTCGTAGTATCAATGAAAAATTCTCATTCAGAAAAAGTGAAAATTTTACTTCATTAACTTATATCAAATCTTCATAATGGCCGGACGTGTTACTTTCAGAAGAAGAAATCCATGTATGTTTCAACGCAATACCTATACAACAGTGATATGAATAACGTGAGAGATCAAGCGTACATCAGAATCGACGGGACCCCAGAGTATACCATAATCCACGAACAAAAAGAGATGAGGTGAAATTATCATACAGACCAACAAATGAACCATAACTTCGTGTTTCTTGTGCCTGCAAACATGCGTGCAAGTTGTGTGGGCTTCCCCCGTGCCATACAACTATTTAATGACTCAATACCCCCAAATTCAAGGTCCCTTGAATCGCTCACTTCCTCACTTCACTGTCAACAACAATTGACCATAATACTAACAATTTCTAGACAACACCAAATCTAACAAGATTAAGGTCGTCAAGACCCCAGGTGGAAAATTAGTTGCTCACCACTTAAAAAAACAGACCTCTAGACCAAAATGTGGTGACTGTGGTTCCAACTTAGCTGGTATCTCTACCTTAAGACCAAGAGAATACGCTCAAGTTTCCAAGACTCACAAAACCGTCCAAAGAGCTTACGGTGGTTCCAGATGTGCTAACTGTACTAAAGAAAGAGTTGTCAGAGCTTTCTTGATCGAAGAACAAAAGATCGTCAAGAGAATGTTGAAAGACAGCAACTAAATATAAAGCACCCCACTAAATAAATTAAAGTCATCAATTTATAAACTTTCGGTTTATTGTAAAGTTACAATTAATGGTCCTTACATATCAAATATATCTGTAAGCATAATGGTTTTGTTCTACGCCTTATAATACGGGCTTCGTTGGCCGTTGAGTTAGGGCCCTCTCAAACCGGGACTTGGTTCTATTTGTAAGCCTCGTTCGGCACTAGGCAATAATACGGCCGACCAGTGGCAGCAGCGGCTCACTAAGTGCCCAACAACCTGTTTCGGGGCTTACTCTCTTTGTCCTTGGCGGGTGCTCCGTTAATATGCACTCAAGCGATGAGCAATATTTTCAAACCATGATTGCAAATCAGAGCTAGAGCTTGAAGTCGACCTCGAAACAATGAATTATTTATACAAAACAAACAACTATCTCTATAAACGTTTCCGGCCCTAGTTTGAGTTTACTTTCTGTAGCTTAGTTAAAGAACTTATCGTAATCAGTCAAGACAATTCTGTAGTGGACATCGGACTTTTTGATTCTGGTCATGGCCGTAGAGTAGTTTTCCTCGTTGATTGGCAAGAGTTCAGTCCAAGCTCTGATGTTGTGTTTAACGACGAATTCCAACATTTCAACACACTCTTTCTTTGACCCCAAGATAGAACCACTCAAGTGAACAGCGCTGAAACCGAACATGGCAGCATCAAGAGTGAAAGTTTCACCAACGTCTGGAAGACCAACACCGATGAGCTTACCGTTGGCTTTGATGATTCTGGTCATACCGTTCAAGTCGATGGACGAGAAACTGGTAGCACAGTTCAAGATCACGTCGAAAGACTTGAAGTGCTCCTTGATCCAATCTGGGTTTTCACCGCTAGCAATCAAATCTTTGGCACCCAATTGAATGGCTTCGTCCCTCTTCTTGGAAGATCTGGAGAAAGCGTAGACTTCGGCACCCATTTTGTTGGCAAATTGGATGGCCAAGTGACCCAAACCACCAATACCTATAACACCCACCTTATCACCTTTCTTGACGTTTCTAACCAATGGAGAGAAAACCGTTAACCCTGCACAGAAGAAAGGTGCAGCTTCTTCAGGTTTCAAAGCTTCTGGAACTTTGAACACAAATCTTTCGGTGGTTCTGATATGGGAAGCGTACCCACCTTGAGTGATGTAGTTATCAGAGAACACGTCGATACCGTTGTAGGTGGTGATAGTTTGAGAACAGTATTGCTCGTTGTGGTTGAGACAGGCTTCACATTCACCGCAAGAGTTGCAGCAAGCCCCAACACCAACAACATCGCCGACCTTGATGTCAGCGACTTCTGGGCCGGCTTCGATGACAGTTCCAACAATCTCGTGCCCCACACATAAGTCGTTACGTTTCAAAGGACCCCATCCACCAGAAGACACATGGTGGTCAGTTCCACAAACAGAACAGACGGTGATTTTGATGGTAACATCTTTAGGCATCAATTTCTTAGGTTCGAAGTCTTTCTTGACTGGTTTGTCCCAAGATTTGGCGTCGGTTATGGCCAATCCGGTGAATTTACTTGGTACTGATGGTACAGGAGACATCTTAATTTTTTGGTAGTTGCTGTAAAAATTTTACTTGCAAATTTTCAAGAATTGATGGCAGTATTATATAATTTGACAGATTGCAGATATGGCAGATTTCTGTTTCGACCGGTTCAGATCAGGAACATGGGCTCTTGCTAAAATTGCCATTGTTTTTCTCGGCATGCTTGACATATGCCTTGCCGATGGCTGTCGGAAAAAGAACTCTTCGACATTAATCCGGTAGACAATTTCAATGGCTATTTCCCAATCGGGAAGCGGTCCCAGGCTAACGGTTGCGCGCAGTCACCACTGAAACGCTTTATATAATTCCGGGCTCCGTACACCCATATATAATAAATTATGTGTCGGCCCCCATATGCAGTCCCTGCCGTTGGTACTATTTTATGTAAGAATCACTAAAAAAAACTCCTTTGGCGTCCGACACTCCCTAGCCCAGCTCGGATTCCATATCGTCTTTAGGCAAACTGTTCCCGGCCGAACGCTTTGAATGGGATCGTGCCACTTTGTGAAACACAAGACGGGTTATGGTATACGCCCTACGTGCGGCAGAGTCGATGAGTTCCACCTGTCTTATCGGGACACGAACCACCCCCATCTCCTCTTCCCTCCGTCTCCTTGGGGCGCCACGAGCGTCGAAGACTCTGCTCCAATTTCCACCAATTTGCTTACTGTAGTCACCCCACTCCAGCCGTGCCCTTCTCGTCCATATTGACGACTTGCTAAGATTTACTAAATCCCCTTAACAAAGGCGCGGATCCTTATCAGTCGTTTCAAGGAGTCATACTCGCCGCAAATATAAATTGTTTTCCTTATCCTTCTAAACAAATCCATACAATTAACTGATCCACACTCTTGCCAAAGCAGAACATCGAAAATGGAAACAGGAAAATTATCCAGTCTCCTTGCAAACACTTACATTCCTCCTCAAAAGAGAAACATGGCTCCTCAAGTGCCTAACTACCACCCCTGTTTGATCGTTCAAGATAAGCAAACAGATGTCACCAAAGTCAAGCCATGCGGGTGTGCTGACAGCTACTGCGTTAAAAATGCTCCACAGTGGATCCCCAGCCCAAAGTGATTAGGGCCTGTGGAGCTTGGGGTTTGAAAGCTGGTTTCAGCGGGCCGGGTAGGTTATTTATTGTGAGTTAATATGTGTTAATATGTGCATTGTTTTTGGTTTGGTAATATATACTATTAGTGAAGGTCCTTTGCTTGGCTTCGACCGCCGGCGCCTAGCTTCCATTCTGGATGCCTTAATCTTCGGCGGTAGAGAAACCGTTGGCGTCGGTGTTTTGGCCCTGCTATCCCAGCGGTACAATAATCGTCGTGTGCGTACCAGTCTCTATTCAAGCGTTTATTTCCTTTGTCTACTTTATAACCCATTATTACCAGAATGGTCTAAATGTCGACATGCTAGAATTAAAATAAAAAACATGCACCATTCAAGTATGCAGCTGTACTTGCGACACGGAATCCGGATTCAGAGGGCTCTGGTTTACAAGCTCGTTGGTGATTTGTTCTCGCTTCCAGAACCGTAATAGTAAGTCACCATAGTTTTGCAAATCTTCCACCGATATCATCAACTTGAAGTCTAAAAGTAATAGGAATTGAAGCTCAAGGTAATTCAACTCTTCCAATGGAAGCCCACCCACTTTGGCGTATCTCAAGTTCTTGTAGAAGATGTCGGAAAAGAATTTGGACGATACTGTGATCCCACTAATGATCAACCGGTGAATATTGTAGGAATCCATAACGAACAACTGTTCAGTGTCTTGGTCGGAATCTTTTTTCAAGTTATTGGCCTTTTTGGCAATTCGGTCAAAGTACACCAACAACGACAAAAATACCTCGTTGGTAACGGGACAATATTTCAACACCCTGGATAAGTATGCATGTAGCGAAATCCCCGGCACGTTAGTGCCGTGGAATGCCAATACGTTGGCCAAGTATTTGTTCTTCATCTCGTCTTCTTCGTCGTCACTGCTTTCTCCATCGATCATACTTTCATTAATGTTCACTCCCTGAGCGGTGACGGTGGTTTTGTTCTCTTGTTGTTGGGCTTTGTCTAGCTTGCGAAGCCTTTTGTCCTCTTTGAGCTTTTGCCGAATGGCGATGGTATTGTCGAAATGATTGGGGTGTAGTTTGTCATTGGCCTCGATAATTTTGGTCAACAAGCACAGCAACATCACAATTAAGTCGTTCACGGGATATTCCACAATGTTTATGTGTTCTTCGTCGTTGGAGTCCTGGCTCGACAAATTCTGGAAAAATTCATTGTAGGACATGTAATGGTCGGGCTCGGTGATGTAACTGTACGCATGTGGCTCTGCAGGGGTGATATTGGTCAAGGAATTGTCTGTGGTGGTGAACGAGTGCTGCTGTAAGTTGTGGGGTTTTGTGGATGGCGCTGTCGTTGGAGTGTTGGTGCCGTTGGTATTGGGGGGATTCAGTAACGAATTTTGTGTCACGGAACCGGTGCTGTTACTACTGGGGCCGAAATGGTTGTTGCTGGAGTTGTTGATGTTGGTAGGCACCGAGTTGTAGGTCAAGGAGTTTCTCTGGAAATTGGGTATTAGGTTGTTGTCGGTTGTGATGTTTGTGGTTGGGATTGAATGGGATGGCTTGAAGCTGTACTTGTTATATGACTGATTGGATGAATACGATGAACTGACCATGTTTGGGGTGTTGTGTGAGGAAGGGATGTAGTTGAGGGACTCCCTTCTGTTGAAGAAATCGGAATATGAATTGAACTGGTTGAACGAGCCTGGATGGCCACTTTGGTGGGAAGACACCGAGCTGTGGGCCGGGTCAATGGTAGGGTCATGGGCGTTGATTACGTGGGGGGTTTCAAGCTTTTGCGGATGTTGGTGCTGGTTTTGATGCTGTGGCGTTAGGTGGGATGGTAGGTGTGACGTTGGATGCACGCTGGACAGCGTGGGCACAAACCGGTTGCTGATGGATGTATAACTTGGAGGATGGCTCGGGGCCGAATGTGCTACAGAATGACTGGCATTGGCAAATTGGTTTACCGACGAGTCGTGGGGTTGCTTGTCAAACTGCGACGGCTCAAGCCCTTGCCCGGACCCTATGTGGTTCTGTAGGTTTTTTGTCAAGTTGGAAATCTTGGGTTTTGGAAACTCTGACGAATCGTAGTTCACCATGTTATTGTTCTGAGGTGGTTAGTACAGGAAACTATTTAGGGATAGGACCGAACCGGTGTCGGGACGGGTTTTCAAGGCGCCTGAGGAGCGTGTGGAGGTGATGACTTCTGGTGTGCCACTGCTCTTATTTGTGTTCATTTTCGTCGAAATCCATTAGCACACCACTAATAAGGTACCCCATATGACCACACCCAATTCAAAGGGCATTGTTTTTGTACCCAGCCAATTGTACGGATTTCCTATCCAGGGAAACACACGCACGGCCCATGCGGCATCGTGTATACATACGTCCATGGTTCAGATCAACTTCGTGATAAACCTAACGGTTAGAACTAAAATATCTTGCAAAAGCTATTTACACTTCTTTTTATTTTTTCTTCCAGTTTTGTGGGATTTTTTGTTCATTTTGCTCTCAACTTTTTTCGGGTGAGGTTGGTGGAGGTGGGTGTGGTGTGTCGGGACTTTTAGCTCTTTGTGTTTGTGGTTTGTGTTTGTGGTTTGTGTTTGTGGTTTGTGTTTGTGGTTTGTGTTTGAGGTTAGTTGGCTGTGTTTGTGGTCAGCTGATAAGTCTTTCTTTGTGTCTGTGGCTAACTGGTTGTTGTGTTAAAACACACTCTATTCTTCCCCCGGGACCCTGGGCGGGCTGGCGGTGCGGCCGAACGCGAGCCAGCGTGGCCGGCCTCCATTCAGATTTAGGTCCGTTTTTAGCCTTGGCCCTCTTCCCCTCTACCCCTGACGTACGGCGACCTTGGACCTACGGTGGCAGTGGATGTCCCGAGATCATTGCATGCGAGCGATTTGAGATTGTCGTGATCGACGGCAAGGTTGTTTCGGTGCCTGACTTTTTCAGTCGTAGCATTGCCGTTCTGGCATCGTTGCTGGTGAAGTTAGGGGTGCCATGAATTGGATCTGTGGTGCGTACGACGGTATGCGGGGCACATGGCCTGGCGTGCGTTGGTTGTAGGTGTTCAGGGCAAACCCGGTTCGACTGGGGTACACCAGATAAGTTGGCCTTTGACTCAGTTCTGACCCTGCTGTGGCCTGGGACTCGGCGGAACACTTCGAGTACCCTTGCTGTACATGTGCAGGTGCATCCCTTAGTTTTTACACCGATCTGTGGTTGTGGGCCCGAGGCTAACTTCGGTGATCAATCTTGCCGTGGTGGGTGTATGGGTGTTGGTGTAAGGATCAATAGTGTTTATCTTGGAGTACTCTTATTTGATGTGGAAGCTAACTTGGCTCCTATGCCGGGCTCCTCTGTAAACCTGAGGTGTCTTCCATTTCTTTTCTGGCCTTTTTTTTGTCAACTTTTATTTACGCTTCCAAATCTTCCCTGCTTCTACGCTAACACAATTCAAGTTAAAGTAATGGTGATTTTTGCAATTGATTTATCCACACACGCACTCTTTTTCAAACACACCATTCCACAAGTTCTAGTAAACTTAAGAACTCCTAACATTAAAAACCACACCCATTTTAACACCCAAATCATACAGTTCAAGATGTCCACCATGTCCAAAATTACACTCGGGTCCAGTATAGCCTTTGCCGTTGGTTCTTTTGTGTTCATCAATTATTCCCAGCAAGTGGAAAGAGAGTCGTTGAGAGAAGGGCCCATTAAAGACAACATAAGATTGGAACAACGGAGGGAAAGGTTCCAGAACAACAAGAAGTTGCTTAAAAATGACTTGGAGCACCAGGAACAGATGAAGTTGAAGGAGAAGTTCGAGAAGGTGCAGCCTTTGAGTGGCGAAATCGTCCGAGCCGAAGCTGAAAATACAGAAGCCAAGTGATTAACAGAGACAGTGTAGCAAGAGACAGAAGAAGGACCTCAGAAACAACCGCTTTTGTTGTATAATACTCGGCTTGGAATATCGGCCTACTTGTAAATAGAGATAGAGTATACGAATAATGTCTGTGTTCTTGGAGACACCAAAAGGTAGGAAATATAGCGTATTGCTATATCTTTTGATGTACTATGATGCACTTTTTGTCATTTTGACACCATACCAATGTGTTAAGCCTCAGACAATCAACCAGAACGATCAATAAACGAAAGAAGATGTTTGGGTTGTGGCAAACCCGGGCCAAAACAGTATTGGTTCGGTGTGGTAATGAAAAAAAAAATCGAAAATTTTTCAGTCTCAAAAAGTGAAAATAGATGCTGGAGCCTGAGAGATAAAGAAGTCACTGAAAGTTACTTTGACCGTCAAAACTCGGGATTCAGCTTGTTTGAGATTATGAAGCTCTATGTCTTGTTTTAGATGTGGTTGTTCTATAGGGTAAGAACACCGCTATTATGGTATTCTGTTTTTTCACGTAATGGTTGCAAATGTTCGTTATTTCGTCATTATTAGGTAATATATACATAGAAAGAACAGGGTACATGCCTGTGGTTATTCCATTTTCCCAATAATCTCTTCGTCGTCAGAATCACTTGAGGACTTCTTGGGAGACATTATATGGGACGCATTGACGGTACCAGGGATGGACCCAGCTCTTGGTTTGGAGTAGCCATTAATGGGCCCGGTTTTCGATGGCTTGACATCTAGATAGCCACCGGCCACAAAATGAACGCCAGGTTCATGGTCTGCGGTTGGAACCGTAGAAGATGGTGGACTATGCGAGAACGACGGCTTACGATCTCGAAGCATAAAGTCATGGTCGTCGTCTGGATGCTTAGTGGATTTTTGGTCGTGGGGAGGACTGGGCATCTTCAAGGAAGTAGCCGAGTCTTCATCTTCATGGAATACGCTGTTTCTTCTGGAACTGGTGAAGGTCGGACCCAAGTCATTCATTCCTACCAAGATACTGGCGGCCTCCAATAACTGAACTTGTTGGTGCTTGGAAATCAAGAGCTTCTTTGTCACGTTCCACTCTGGTGTGTGCTCCCACAAGTGTTTGGCCAACGACAGTATATGCTTGTAGCCCTTGCCACAAGCCTCACACTTCAACTCTTGCTTCAATCTCCCCGTTTCTCCTTCGCTGATCCTTCGAACGACAAATTCTCTAGAGAGTATGGGGACTGAGCTTGACATCATATACCCTTCGTCCTCGGAGTGAATCCCATCGTTGTGGGCGGAGTCGTCTTGTGGGGATGTGGGAGAGCCTTGGAGTCCCTTGTAGTTTTGGTAGTGGCCGTAGCTGTGACTTCGGTGGTGGATTCCTTGTCCATTATGAGCGTGATGAGCGTGTGCATGATGGTGGTGGTGCTGTGGTGGGTGCTGGGGGATTTGGTGGGGGGTGTGGGGCGAGAACATTGCCGTGTGTGGATGTGGGTATGAAGCATGTGCCGCATGGTGGTGTTTCACCGGAATTGTATACGGACTGGCAGAAGTACTACTTCGTCTATTGTAGTTGAATTGACTGTGAGCTGAGGAAGTCATGGTTTAGACTAACTTTTAAAGCCGTGGAATAGCCTGGTGGGAAAATTATGTTGCTCTGTTCACTAGCTGTTGTTCTCGTTACGAAGTTCACAGTGACAGAGAATATCAAGGAGTATTGGAAGTATAATAGATTAAGGTAATGCTGCGAGCTGATGAGTTAAAATTTTTTTGCACTCTTCTGAAAATTTTTTTTGTTATAGGAAAAAATATACACAGTTTGTTATCATGCGACATAAGTGCTGATAGAGGGATTTTTTGTGCAAGCGTATAGAGTATGAAGATGAGGTTTGTAGTTCGTGTAATGAGAAGAGTTTCGGTATAGAAAGTATAAGGCCCCAGGCCTGCTTGTCACCGTGAAGGGGTAAGATGTGTTTTATCATTTTGCGCCAACGCGTTCTGCCCTTTGAGCAAAGGCGTGGTTAGAATTGTAGGTACTGGCTACGTAAGAAAGACACATACAGACACGTACGTGACAAAGGGACAAGACAGAGGCAGCGAGAGGGGAGGTTGGGAAGACGTAGGTCGGGAGTGGGAGGCAGCGCAATAGAAGATTCAGGCGTTGGCTTACATTGAACATACGCTTCAGTCTCTGTTTAATGACATCAGACGTTTAGTCAGAGCTAGAAAATACGTCGTAACCTAACAGAAGCCCTATAGAGAGCTTTTTCCATATTATTTCGGCAGTGATCCTGTGAGCTGCTTGCAATGCCTTGCCTACTTTTAGAGGTTGCAAAATCTTTGTTCGCCTGGGAAATGATACGCGGGAACAAAGCACTGCTTACGTAATATAACCATACCACAAGTTTTCACAGTCGATAAGCCCTGCAAAAGGACATGTACGTGGAGGTTAAAAAATACCGGTAATGGGGGATCACTCACCTAGCCCTCCCATGGCCGAAAAGGAAAATCCCAAATTTGAAGTAGGGCTCGTGCTGCTGAGCTGTGGACACTGCAGATAGGAAAAGAAGCCCCTAGGGGCCTGTGGAGTAGGATGGTGCCAACTGCCGAAGAAATTTAGAGAACGGCAACCACCGAAGAATGTATTGGAAGCTTATGGCATGGAAAGTGTGTATTAATGAGTATTGGACATTGGGAGTCAATCACTAGTTACATCGACGACCTTTCAATATGCCTGGAGTTATTTGATCAGACCGCTAAGACTGCACCCTCATGAGAAAAGAACTTACCGGAGTCTTCAGTAGTCAACTTACCAAGAACCAGAAGGATCTTGGTAACTGACTCAGAAGGTTGCTGTTGTGTGAAAAGGCCTGGTTCAAAACTTTCAAAGACGGGTCTGGCCAAATCGGTGTCAACGGGCCCTGGACACAAGGAAATAACAATATCACCCTTTTTGCTTCTTTCTAGGGAAATCTGCTTGGCAACGTAATTGACAGCAGCCTTAGAAGCTCCGTAGGATTCCATAGGGTAAGGTTGGTTGGTGATGTTACCACCCTTACTCGAAATCACAACATATTTTAATTGCTTAGTGTTTTCCTCTAATGTTGCATAGAGGGCCTTATACACTGAGACAACACCAGTGACATTGACCAGGTAGATATTTGCCCACAAGCTTGGGTCCAGCTCATTCAATTTCAGGAAATCCATTGGGCCATTGGCAACACCAGCGTTATGGATCACCACGTCAATTCCGTTGGGTGCCAAACTCTTCAAGTCTTTGAAAGCTTCCTCGGTCTCTTCATATGGGGCAGCCACATGAACGTGGACCAATGTGACATTCTTGTAGCCCAATTTTTCAATGCTGCTTATGTCAGACCCCTTTCTGACGGTCGTGATAATGGTGGTTTTAGGATTTGCACCCAATTGCTTGCCGAATTCGAAGCCAATATCTCTGTTTCCACCGATGATTGAGTAAGTCGACATTTGGAATAGGTAGTGTTTCAAGTCAGATAGTTAGGAGTTCTTTCGATCTGTGATTACCCCATAATTGAGAAGAGCATCATGTCTTATTTATACACTTCGAGAGATTTGCTGCCATTTTTTTATCAGGCTGTACTGGATTACTAAGTTTTTTTTTATTATTATTTCTTCTTAAGCCTTCGTCGACCGCAAATACATCAGTTCGGGGGAAGTAAACACGGTTCAGTGGAACGGCGCGATAATAGAAGTCTTCAAATGGCTTTCTTGCTGGACAATTTATACTCGTGTCACTTTCACTATCAGAACAGGAACACTTCTCCGTCACAGTTGAAGTATTTCCCGGTATCTTCAATCGTCAACTTGTTGATAACTTCTAGCATCTGGGACACAGATTCATGGGGCTGTTGTGCTACCATAGCTCCATTGGACGCCTTAATGTGCTCTCTTGACAAATCAGTTTCAACGAGCCCTGGGCACAAAGAAATCACTATGTCTCCGTTTTCCTTTCTTTCCTTGGACATCTGCTTGGCCACGTAGTTGACAGCAGCCTTGGAGGCGCCATAAGGGCCCGAGGATACGGGCTGGTCGCTTATCTTGCCAGTCTTACTTGAAATCACCACGTATTTCAACGGCTTGCCGTTGTGTGCCAATGTCGGGTAGATGGCCTTGTACACCTTGATGGCTCCAGTGACATTGACCAGGTATATTTTGTCACACAAGTCTGGGTCCTGGTTTTGTAATGGCAAGAAGTCCAACTTGCCGCCTGTAATACCTGCACTGTGGATCACCACGTCAATACCATGGGGAGCTAAGCTCTTCAAGTCTTTTAAAGCTTCCTCGGTCTCTTCATATGGGGCAGCCACGTCAACGTAGACCAACTTAACATTCTTGTAGCCTAAACCCTCAATATCACTCAAGTTGGATCCTTTTCGGACAGTTGTGATAACCGAGTTTTTAGAATTTGCACCCAATTGCTTAACGAATTCGAAGCCAATACCTCTGTTTCCACCAATGATTAAAGAAGTCGACATTTGATTTGAATAGTAGTGTTTCGGGTCAGAGTTGGAGTTCTTTTGCGTTGTAGTAAAACCTAAGAATTGGGGACGTGGTACCTTGCAAGTTCTTTAGCTGTAATAAAACCAAGATTCTATGAAATTTGTGGTCCTAATGGAAGTATTTATAGTCCTTCTGGCCAATAACAAAATCTAGAATTAAATGAATGTGTGACCCTACTAAAAAGTCTTTTTGCCCCTATCATTCAATAGGACATACGGTTACCCTTCTCCAACCTGCGTTACTGACCTCGCTTTGAAGCCTCTAAGATGCCACGGAGACGGCGCACGCTCGCTCGAAAACCCCAAAGATGCTACGGAAACGGAGAGAGTATGCAAGGGTTTGGAGCCCCGGGCTGCAAATCCTACATGACAGGCAACGAACCACGACTCAACATCGTATACAATTACATCCGGGATCAATTCTTGGAAGATGTTAGCGACAGTAGGAGTGTAGCAAGATCGTGTGCCGAAAAGGATATTTGGAACTTTGGGTGCAGAGTATGCTCATTGAGATGGTGTCACAGGTGCCAGAAGATACCCTGGTGAAATAAGGGACAATTGGTACAGCATAAAACAAGATGAATCGAGACCAAATACGTTTTGATGTATATGAAGGAAAATTTTGAAGACGAGACGTTGGCTACTTTAAATACTCTGTTTGGATGTCTTCGAGCAAACCGATATGGCTCGGAGACCAGCCCGTAGCTTTCTTGGTCTTTTCGTTTAACGTCGGGTTAGTCAAGGCAAACACGACACCGAAGAGAGGACCCAACTTCTCGGGAAGCTTTTCCTTGGGCACCAGCACCGCCTTGACGCCCTTGATTTTGGCATATAGCTCAGCAATATCTCTGGTTTTGACTCCACCTTCGCCAACCGCGTGCAACACAGACCCCGCGGGGGCGTTCTCTATTGCCAAACGGTACAAAGAAGCCGCATCCTTGTTGTGGGTAGCAGGCCAAACATTATCGCCCTCGTCGGCGTAATAAGCAGCATTTTGCTCTTTAAACTTGTCGAAGATCTGGGGGATGAAGCCATAATCGCCTGGACCGTGCACGGTAGGAGGCAACCGCACAGACATGACGGTCACTCCTTTGGAAGCGTACAGCAATGCCAAATTTTCAATTCGGGCCCTTCTGGCAAACATACCCTCGGTAAGATTGACCGCAGAGTCTTCGTCGGCAGGTTCGCTACTGGCTACAACGAAGGTTCCGAAAGTGTAAGCGAATCGCTTGTTTGTCCCCACCAAGGCATCCAACATGGCTTTGGTGGCAGCTTCATCTATGTCCAAACCGGCTCCGAAGTTTTTATAATCGTGAACTATACCGAGATGTAACACCCCATCGGCATTTTTAGCGGCTTCTGCTAATATGTCGTAGTCTGTCAATGTTCCTCTAACAATGTCTGCGCCTAAGGCTCTGAGCTTCTTTTCCGCTTCATCAGATCTGGCCAATCCGACCACCAGGTGGCCGTTGGCTAATAAATCTTTGGTCAATTCGGTTCCAACGAACCCGGAGGCGCCAGTGACAAATAATTTCATGCTATGAAAGATAACAAGGGGTAGTGATAGAAAAGATACAACCGAGTGTGGATTTCAGTGTTCTGAAATCTTGTGGGGCTTACGTGCTCTTTTATACATGTCTCGAAAACGGCCACGGCGACGTTATATCGGGTGAGAACGAAAAAGGAAATTTTACGGATTTACGTTGACCCACTCAATACCAGCTCTGATTGTGGAATTGGTCACGATCAAAGGACAACTCGGGACGGAATTTACGTGCTTTCTTTGTTTACTAATCCTGGACTTTGTGGCACTTGAACAAAATCTGTGGTGGTGGATACGGCTGCTGGTTTCCAATTATATTTTGATGTATCTCCAGGAACGCAAGCTTGTAGAGAGGCAGGGACGTCAGTGCCAGTACGGTCCGATAATTTCTGTTTCACAAACTACAATTGTCTGGTGTAGTACATAAGTTGGCAACTGTCGCTTAGGTACGGTTGCAAAAAATGTGACAATTTTCCGCTCTGAGTAAAATGTGAAGAGTACTGAGAAGCCACTGGTAAGAAAGAAGCAATTGCTGGTCACCTTGGTTCAATTGGACCACCTTGATATGAATGATCTGCCGTCTTTGACTTAGTAGGGAAGTATGCCACTAACGCCCTCATGCCTAGTCCACGAGGTTAGAATTAGCGGACAGAAGACAGGAAGATGTTAAAAAAATAAGATTCAAGTCCTACAAGTGAAAATTCGATGATCGATCATAACATGAAACGTGCAGACTGCGCTATAGAGGACATAGACATTAGTTTGAAATGGCCCGGAACTTTGAACCCAGAACTCTGGCACAGTCAATGGAGCCATCTGTAAGTCTGGCACATGACACAAACAAGCCGATTAACAGATATGACCTTACCACCAGTAAATAAAGCAGATAAGGCTCATCTCAAAATCAGCTGGTTAAAACAGCTGCGGTTTACCCTCGGAACTATAGAATTTCCCGGTGTCCTCGATAGTCAACTTGCCCACAACCTCAAGAATCTTGGAAGCAGCTTCCGAAGGCTGGTGCACGGGAAGAGCGCCGTTTATCCGTTTAATGAACTCCCTGGACATGTCGGTCTCCACGAGCCCCGGACAGTATGAGATCACCACATCTCCGTTGGCCTTTCTTTCTTTGGATATCTGCTTGGTGACGTAGTTGACAGCAGCCTTCGAAGCTCCGTAAGGACCTGAGGGAAATGGCTGTTCGGTGATATTACCAGCGGTACTCGAAATCACCACATACTTCAATGGCTTTGTGTTTTGGGCTAAGGTGGGGTAGATGGCCTTGTACACCTTGACAACTCCGGTGACATTGACCAGGTACACCTTTTCAAAGCCAGTTGGGTCTTGCTCATGCAATGGCACGTTAGAAGCATTGGACGTAATACCAGCGCTGTGAACCACGACATCGATCCCGTTTGGCGCCAAGGTCTTCAAGTCTTTGAAAGCTGCTTCGATTTCTTCGTATGGGGCAGCCACGTCAACGTAGACCAATTTGACGTTGTTGTAGCCTAACTTTTCAATGCCGCTTAAGTCAGAGCCCTTTCTGACAGTAGCAATCACCGTGTCCTTGGGGTCGGCACCCAATTGGTGTACGAACGCCAAACCAATACCCCTGCTTGCACCAATTACCAAAGAAGTGGACATTTTAATAGTTGTGGATAAATAGAGCAATGAACGGACATCTCGTCCTTTTTATACTTTGGATAACCCTTTTTGCATTACTGGTTTTGTCACGTCCAATCCGGCTCGACCGGTCAACGGTGGAGAAAGGGCCGAGCCGAGCCGAATGGCGCAAGTGAACGTCTCGTGGATGCACGGCGGTGGTAAGTTGGCGGCGATTGTACCTGCGTCAGTGGTAGGGTTCGAACTCAGTGGGAGAAGTGGCCGAGAAGTGGTCGAGACTCACTTTGCAGGTATAAGCCACAATTTAATGTGGAGGTCAATGAGTTAATGTGGTCAATGAGTTAATGTGGTCAATGTGGTCCACGAGAAGTTAGTTGGACGCTGAAGTTCAATGTGTAGACCACGTTAAAGAAAAAATGGCAAAGAGTAATGGCAATTGTGCAATCTGTTGAGTGGAAGGACAGTTAGAGTCTAAGAGACGATGAGAATATTATAACTGCGTTCAAAGACTACACTTTCGAAATGATACAAGCAACTCAGATGTCGGCGACAAAGACGATGCTACACCATTAGTGTCAAACGGAATAAAGAAGCGTTCAATCTCCAAAGGTTTTCGCTATCAGAACAGCTGCAAAAAGACGTTTCTCAGTTCCAAAATGACATCTTCACTCTCAGAACAGTTCCACCCCTCCGTCGTTGTTGAAGAACTTCCCGGTGTCCTCAATAGTCACCTTCTCCACAACACTAAGGATCTTGGAAACAGAGTCAGAAGGCTGCGCCACCGGATAACCTGATGCAAAAGCTTTAATGAACTCCCTGGACATGTCGGTTTCAACGAGCCCCGGATGCACTGAGATCACAACGTCGCCGGTATCCTTTCTTTCTTTGGAAATCTGCTTGGTGATGTAGTTAACAGCAGCTTTTGAAGCTCCGTAAGGACCTGAAGGGTAAAGCTGTTCGGTAATGTTACCGACCAAACTGGAGATCACCACGTACTTCAAGGGTTTGGTGTTTTGAGCCAAGGTAGGGTAGATGGCCTTGTACACCTTAACAACCCCAGTGACATTGACCAGGTAGAGCTTGTCAAAGGTGCTTGGATCTTGCTCTTGCAATGGCAAGTTGTCGGCGGCCCCACCGGTGATCCCAGCGTTGTGGATCACCACATCGATACCGTCGGGTGCTAAGGTCCTCAAGTCTTTGAAAGCTGCTTCGACCTGTTCATATGGGGCAGCCAAGTCAGCATAGACCAAGTGGATGTTTTTGTAGCCAAAACCTTCAATTCCGCTTAAATCAGAACCCTTTCTGACAACGGCAATCACAGTGTTTTTAGGATTGCCACCCAATTGATTGATGAATTCTAACCCAATACCTCTGCTTGCTCCAATTACTAAGTATGTCGACATTGGAGCTGTAACTATAACTTGGTCTTGTAAAAAGAGGCTCTAAAGTCCATGGGACCGGAATTGCCTTCGTACTTATATGCGGCAGAAACACTGTGGCATTCCCAATGCGATTTTGCAGACTCTACATTACTAAGCGAGGATCGCAAAATGGAGAATGTAGGAAGGCATTCGAGGGGCACAGAGTTGAGCGGCAGAGGCTGACGGTGCAGTGGTACGAGATGTTTCTGTTCGGATGTTGATACGTTTCAAGTATAGAGACTATAAATATTATTGTTCTTCTAAGTAACGAATTATACTTCAGAATTTTCAGCTCGGTGATCAGAACAGCTCCACTTCACCGTCATTGTTGAAGAACTTTCCGGCATCCTCAATAGTTACCTTATCTACAACCGAAAGGATCTTGGAAACAGACTCAAAAGGCTTCTGCACCGGAACATCTTCCTCGAAAGTTTTGAGGAACTCTCTAGCCATATCGGTTTCTACAAGTCCCGGATGCACTGAAATCACAACATCTCCGTTTTCTTTTCTTTCTTTGGAGATTTGTTTGGTAATGTAATTGACAGCCGCCTTGGATGCTCCATAAGGACCTGTGGGGTAAAGCTGCTCGGTAATGTTACCAGCCAAACTGGAGAGCACGATATATTTCAATGGCTTTGTGTTCTGAGCTAATGTGCCATAGATGGCCTTGTATATCTTGACAACTCCAGTAACATTTACCAGGTAGATCTCTTCAAAAGCCTTGGGATCTTGCACATGCAATGGCAAGTTAATGATTTCTCCACCGTTGATCCCAGCATTGTGGACCACAAGGTCAATTCCGTTGGGAGCTAAGGTTTTCAAATCTTTGAACGCCGCTTCGATCTGTTCATAAGGTTCTGTCACGTCAACATAGACCAACCTGACGTTGGTGTACCCCAAACTTTCAATTCCGCTTAAATCAGCGCCCTTTCTGACGGTTGCAATCACTGTACTTTTGGAATTTGCAGCCAATTGCTTGACGAATTCTAAGCCAATACCTCTGCTTGCACCAATCACTAGAGAAGTCGACATTTGAGATTGTAGTGGGAAGCTTCAACGTAGTGGTCTGAAGTGAAACGAAAATCCTCTTACTTATATACCCAGGCAGATTTCCGTGGCATTACCACAGCGTTTTTATTTTGGAGTGCATTACTAAGCTCAACCACATTAAAATAAGATAACTGAGAGCGTACCCGTATTAGGAAAGACGCTTGGCGGCACAGCGGTAAACGGTCCACGAAGGTTCCTTGATACGAGATATGGCTCTGGCTCCAGCGGATGATGTTCTGATGAAAATGAGCCACTTCCCTGTGACGCCCGAGAAGCTTGCGATTGCTTATAGTGGTATTATTCATATTTTCTTTATGGTCTTTATATTCTTTATATTTATATTCTTCATATTATTGGGCAGTCTTGGGGATAGACCAATGCCCTATCTAAGCCTCAGAACAGCAACAATTCACCGTCATTGTTGAAGAACTTACCGGAATCTTCATTCGTCAACTTTCCAACAACGCTAAGGATCTTGGACACAGACTCGTGAGGTTGTTGGGCCACCATAGCTCCGTTAGACGCTTCAATCAGCTCTCTAGTGAAATCGGTTTCAACAAGCCCTGGGCACACAGACACCACAATATCACCGGTTTCTTTTCTTTCTTTGGAAATCTGTTTTGTAATGTAATTGACAGCAGCTTTGGAGGCTCCATAAGGACCCAAGGCGATAGGCTGGTCGGTGATGTTACCCACAATGCTGGAGATCACCACATATTTCAATGGCTTACCGTTTTGAGCCAAGGTTGGATAGATGGCCTTGTACACTTGGGCCACCCCAACGACATTGACCAGGTAGATCTTGGCAAACAACTCTGTGTTTAACTCCTGCAATGGCAAGAACACTGAATTGTCAGAGATCCCAGCACTGTGGATCACCACGTCAATACCGTTGGGAGCTAAGCTCTTCAAGTCTTTGAAAGGCTCTTCCACCTGTTCGTATGGTGCCGTCACATCAACGTAGACCAATTTCACGTTCTTGTAGCCCAATTTTTCAATACCACTCAAGTTGGATGCCTTTCTGACGGTGGCGATGACGGTGTTCTTAGCGTCTGCACCAGCTTGCTTGACTAATTCCAAGCCAATACCTCTGCTTGCACCGATGATTAAATAAGTTGACATTTCTATTGAGTTAGTTTTAAAGTTGTTGCAAGTTGTTTCAAGTCAGAGTTGAAGTTCGTCTGAGTTGTGATAGAATCTAAACTCTATAGGGGCTGCTGCCTATTTATACACGTTTTTACAGCTGACAAAGTGGTTTGCTTACAAAGTGGTTTGCTGAACAATCTCAACCCCACTGAAGATGCTACGGAGACCGAAGAAGTCGTGCGCCGTGCAGATCCGAAGGAAGCCACGATGGATGTCCCAACTAGGCTTTTTCCGGGGCTGAAATGCGTCCGTCCGCCCGCGTTGGACCCGTCAGGCACGGCACGTGGAACGGTGGTGGTGGTAGAAGAGTTGCCTGCGTGCGCCGGTGGTGGTGCTAGGAGGCTTGGGATGATGGTGCTGTGACGGGCTCCATTGGCGGGCAGTTTGACGTGCTGGATTAACCCGATAATGGTTTAACGGCACTGTCTTAGACCTATTTGATGGCGCCAGTACACACTCTAGACACTGGAGAATCTCTCTGCAGCGTCTTGCATGCATTCTAAGCAGCCCTTTTCTACAGCCCTTTTCTACAGCCCTAAGCAGCGGTGCCTGTTTAGACAGACGCCATGCACGAACGGCTCGAATGTCTAACATGTTTGGATTAACTGTGCGGCGTCCCTCGTAAACTCATCATTGAACCCCACCTAGGTATCACTTTGAAATGCTGAGAGGAAGCTTGGCGGGCTTGAAAGTGATAGCCGGTTCAGGGCACCAGAGAACATTAGAGAACACCAGAGCTGGCACTGCCATCGCCATAGTAGCGACTCAGGTCAAAGATAGAGCAGAGATCAAAGCCATAAAAGATAGCGATTTGTCACAGCAAAAATTGACCTCATGATTTGGGTTCTCGTACTTATAGTCAATTGCGGGCACGTTAAAGCATAGAATAAGAAACTCGAGGTGCACCTTGGACACCATCAACGAGAATAAAGACGCATGTACATTTGTGGTTATACAGATGGGCAGATGTGCATATGGGCACATGAGCTAATAACAGCTTTCATTGGATGGCAGTTCCCTGGACGGGCCTGACTGGCTTGTGGCTAGAAGGCCTTGGTCATCGACAGCCGTGATGCTAACCGGTGAGGAGGCCTTTTGTTTCGTTCACCAACTATCAGCGGTCTGGCATATTCTGTCTGGTCTCTTCGGTGCCCTTGGCCCCTTTGCTATTAGCTTCAATGGTATCCACTACGGTGACTCCTCTCGAAGCAAAAGTGTGCTTCCCGGTACTAACAACGAAACTATTCCACAACCCCCCGTCACTGTTTCTGAGCAGAGACTTTCCATTGCAATCACACCCACATAATTCGAACATACAATCGACCAATTAAACCTAACCGATATCTCAACCTGCAGGGATTAAAAAGATTCGGCTTCGATGTTGAATCTTTCGCCCTGGCCCTCCAAATCCATGTCGTCCTGATGCACGCTTGAAAACCCTTCCTCTGTCGCTACGAGAATCTCCGACACCAGGTCCGATAGTTTGAACACAGGATCATTGTGATCGGTGATGGTTTCCTTCGTAGAATCCACCAAAACCTCGATATCCACAAGTTTCTGATAGAAGAAGTTCCGTTCTGCCTGTAAGGCATCGTGGTCCATGGACACCTGGCTCAACTCCCCCGTTAAAGTGCTGATTTGGCTATTGGCATCTGCCAATTCTTTAGTAAGCTGCGCTATCTTAGCGCTAGCAGCTGCACTAGCTACACCCGACCCAGCTACTCCGTTTGCCGATGGGCCTCCGCTCAAACTTCGGCTGATGGGCGTCGTAGTCTTCGACGCGTTCACGGGCGACTTGGCTCCACTTAACACCCTGGTTCCAGCTATAGGTGCCGCACCTATTTTGGGCGTCGTGCCACTTGGCGTCCTGCTACTAACTCTAGACCCGACAGGCCTGGCAGCACTTCCAGTACCTACACTGCTTGGCCGTCTGGCCGGGCCAGCACCCGCAGGTCCCCTTTTTCTCCTGGCCACTGGATCGTACTCCACATTGAAGTCCTTCCTCTCCATCCAGTGCTTCTTGAACCATTGCAACAACTCCAAATTGTCCTGCAACCGGCACTTCATGATCCGGTCCACGTCTATGACCTTCGTTATGCCGTGTCTCTGGAATGCTGCCTGTAGGATCTTCATGTTGGCCGAGATATCGAATTCCGATTTGGCGTCAAAATTGACCCGTGTCATGGGTATGTCCTGGTAGATGGAATCGAGAAGTTGACAGTAAACGGCCCCATTGCCACACTGCTCCACTTTTTTGTACTCCAACAGCAACGTTTCGTTCAACCAGTTGATCAATTCCGTTCGAGATTCTCCAACCATCATAGATCTTTCATAGAGAAGTTTTTTGTTTACTTCGCGACACGATTTTAACAGGTTCTTGGGTTCAAGAACGAGAGACGAGGGTAGAGGGAGTCAAGAGGGTAAAACGGCTCATGTGAAACTCGGATTTGTTTTTCGTGCTGTAGATTGTCGGGTACACACCTTGGACTTCTTAATGCTTTGCTAATGCTTTGCTAATGCTTTGCTAATGCTTTGCTAATGCTTTACTAACGCTTTTAGTTTCTCCTTGGCAATTTTTCGCTTGGACTTATGGGTGTCGGTGGACGACTTGCTTGTCACAGATTTGATCGATAACGGCTTGCGTGGTTTTTCGGTCGGGCTTGAAATGACGGAGTCAATTTCCTGGTTTCTGGCGTTGTGCTCGTGGATTTTGGTGTTTACTTCCCCCAAGAACTTGGCCTTTTCGTCATCTATGGTGGTCTGGGGTATTATAGTGCTTTCATCTGGTCTGTCCAACAGGTCCTCGGTGTCGGATGCCACGGTGGGGGAGGCCGACTTGGAGCAGAGTTCTTGCACCTGCTTATCGACACGTTGCATGATTTGTTGTTTGGCGTGGTTGTAGTCGATGTTGCTGTTGGTGGAATCTTCAGACTTGGCCTTGGAATGCTTGATCTCGTCCACTTTCTCCATGAACTGCTTGGTGATTTGCTCGCCGACCTCTTTGATGACGTCCACCGACGCCAAACCCTCTATGGCACCGGGCTCTATGGCACCAGTGACGGAGTCTGGTCCTTCTTTTGCGAGACTCTCACCCGCCACTTGCCTCAGCTTCTGCCCCGTCTCTGGGTGTGTCTCTGGTGTCTCTGGGTGTGTTACTGGTATCTCAGGGTTCGTCACTACTTCTGTTGTTTCCTTTTCTGTTTCCTTTTCCGTCGGTTCCCCTTCCACCTGTTCCACTCCTTCCCTCCAGCCCCGAGCATCTGCTTCTCCCCCGTACAAGGTCCCATTCTTCCATAGCGTGTATTGCACGTAACTCTCGAATGCCTCTTTGTCGAACCTGAATAAATTGGCCAGGTCGATGTTCAAGGGAGAATCTGGCTCGGGATCATCGATCAACATCAAAATGGCCCCCACCAAGTGCTCCAAATTCCACGCAGGCGACCAACTTTCGGCCTTCAAGATGTCCAAACAGATCTCCCCAGTCGCATAGTCGATATTTGGATGGCATATGGGGGTTTGTTTGTGGAATTTGATTGTCGGTGGATTTATGGGGTACTGGGGCGTCACTTTGATGTCTAGTTTCCACTGTCCGTTGTAGTAATAGGTCGAAGACTCTCTGTTCGGCTTGCATATCACCGCCTGCCACTCGAAGATATTGTCGGCATCGTTGGGTAGCAACTTTAGTATTTGGTTGTTCGAAAGATGGGGGTCATTCTTGAGAATCTGGTTATACTCTTTAAAGAGTCTTTTCTCTGCCATGTTTTGAGGCCTGTGGTGTGTTCACTATGTGTTTTGTGTTGCGTGTTCACTTCGGGTGTTTTGTGAATTGTTTTTTCTGTTTTGCGATGTTTCGGTTTGTGGTTCGCCGTCTGTAAACGTTTGGATGGTTTGAATGATCTTTTGATACTTTTGAATGATACTTTTATCCTCTGATTTTCGGACAAGAGTGAGGCCTTCACCCGAGGACGTGACCCTCGAAACGCATCTCGGAATTCGATCGGTTTCCGACCGCGACTTTATTCGACCCCCGGCTTTTTGCTCGATGTCGTCTTTAGTGCAGGCTGCGCCTGTATCGGGCCTGTCGCGGCAACCGGGCCAGAGGCATCTGTACAAATGGCACAAACGATACCACCTCCTAAAATCGTGCAACAAATGGCGGGAACTAGGCTGGGGACCCGGACCACACCTTGGCTACCACAAGCTACCTTCAAAAGGCTTTGGCCCAAACGCTGTCGTTGGTGGCGAAACATCTGCCAAATTATGACAAATCCTGGAGGTGCTATTGGACTACAGGACACCATCTATCGTCCTGCATACAACACCAGTGAAAAATTTTGAGGTCCATACAAATCGTGAAAAAAAACCCTAACTGACTCACTGCTTTGCTTTCAACTCCAAGTACACCAAAATGAAGCAGTTTATAAGACCGTTGTCTCAGACAGCTATAAAGTGGAAAAAGCTCAACAAGTTTTCGTCCATCGTGACGGAAGACGTGAGTCAGGGAGCTTCCCAGGCCATGTTATACGCTACCGGATTCACAGATGATGATATGTCTAAAGCCCAAGTCGGGGTGGGGTCTGTGTGGTGGACGGGTAACCCCTGCAACATCCACTTGATGGACTTGAACCACAAATGTAACGACAGTGTCAACAACGCCGGCTTGAAAGGGATGCAATTTAACAGTATTGGGGTGAGTGATGGAATCACCAACGGGACCGAAGGGATGAAATACTCCTTACAATCCAGAGAAATCATTGCCGATTCGTTCGAGACTATGACCATGGCCCAGATGTACGATGCCAACATTGCCATCCCCTCCTGTGACAAGAACATGCCCGGTGTTTTGATGGCCATGGGAAGACATAATCGTCCTTCCATCATGGTTTACGGAGGAACCATTATGCCAGGTGAAACGTCTTGCGGCCAGAACAATCCAAACATGCCGAAGAAAGTCGACATTGTGTCGGCGTTCCAAAGTTTCGGTCAGTATTTGAGCAAACAGATTGACAACACCGAAAGAATGGATATCATCAAGAATTCTTGTCCCGGTCCAGGTGCTTGTGGGGGAATGTACACCGCCAACACCATGGCCTCTGCCGCCGAAGTGTTAGGGTTATCCTTGCCATACTCTTCGTCTTCTCCTGCCGTTTCCGCTAAGAAACAGGAAGAATGTGAGAATATTGGACACGCTATCAAACACTTGTTGGAAATTGACTTGAAACCAAGAGACATCATCACCAAGAAATCGTTTGAAAACGCCATCACATACTGTATTGCTACCGGTGGGTCAACCAACGCCGTTTTGCACATCGTTGCCATTGCTTCTTCCTTTGATATCACCATCACTATCGACGATTTCCAAAGAATCAGTGATAGTACCCCATTGATCTGTGATTTCAGACCAAGTGGGAAGTACGTTATGGCTGACTTGCACACCCACGGTGGTACCCCTGCCGTTATGAAGTTGTTGGTGGAAGAAGGCCTTCTCGATGGGTCTCAATTGACCGTTACTGGTAAGACCATCTCTGAGAACTTGGCGGAATTGCCAGGGTTACCAGATGGCCAAGATATTGTCATGCCACTCTCCCAGCCATTGAAGCCAAACGGCCATTTGCAGATCTTGAAAGGGTCTTTGGCTCCAGGCGGTGCCGTCGGTAAAATCACCGGTAAAGAAGGTACTTACTTCAAAGGTATTGCTAGAGTGTTTGATGCCGAAGAAGAGTTCATCACCGCTTTGGGAGAAGGTAAGATCGAAAAGGGTGTGAAGACGGTATGTGTTATTAGATACGAAGGTCCAAAGGGTGGGCCAGGTATGCCAGAAATGTTGAAACCAAGTAGTGCCATAATGGGCTACGGTTTAGGTAAAGATGTGGCATTGATAACCGACGGTAGATTTTCTGGAGGATCCCATGGTTTCTTAATTGGCCATGTCACCCCAGAAGCTGCTGTTGGGGGTCCAATTGGTTTGGTTCAAGACGGCGATACTATTGTCATAGACTCCGAAAACAACGTCATTGACTTGGTGGTGGATGAACAAGAAATGGCAGAAAGAAGAGCCAAGTGGACCGCTCCTGAGCCAAAGTACAAGAGAGGTGTATTACACAAGTACAGATTGTTGGTTAGCGATGCTTCCAAGGGATGTGTGACTGACTTGTAACTCCACTCTGATGAAACAAAAAAGTGAAAAAAAAACCCCCACAGCAGACGGTAAACGATCTGCTACACGGGTAATGTAATTTAATTCTTAAGGTCGTCGAATGACTCATATAATTGTACATAGTCCAATGAAGGATTTCAAACAGCTATGCACATAGTTGCATCAACTTATCTAGGACCCAGCATTTATCGTTGTTCAATGTAGGATACCTGTAATGTTTCAGGAGGGCGAAAAACGGCACGTGGTACTTGAGCAATACCTGGGTACTTTCTGTCTCGAGCTTCTTACACTGCCTTATCAAGTCAGCGTCATATTTCAGCTGTTGGGAGGGGTCAATGGCTCTTCTCTTGGACTCGCTTAGTCTCTGGAATTCAAGATGCTTGTGAATTATACGAGAAATATCTCGTTTGAAAGACGGCGAGCTACTCACCAACGACCGTACGTACTTTTCTGCCACGAACCGGTTCGTGATCACATACGGATCTACCTCGTCCACAAACTGCGTGTCCTCTGTGCCCTTCACTTGTACTGAGTTCAATAACCGTAGGATTTTTTGATTGTAATGGTTTCTTTTGGAAATGAGCTCTTTCAACTCCGCCGGGTCTACCTGACATGCGATGGCATCCACATTCCTTAGTTTCAAGCGCCCGAGAGACTTGGATCGGGATACAAGCCTGTATTGTCGGATCTCTTCTTTTATGATATCGTTCATTAGTATTTATTGAGATGCGAAGTTCAAATTTGAGAGCTACATGAAGAGAGTCCCAAGGAACCACGGAAGCAAATAGCCCCCCGGTCTATAAAGCAGAGGTTCCCCATTGGCTTCCTTCCATCAGTTCGGGCTTTGGCCTCTCGTACTTCTATGTTCCTACTTCTATGTTCCTTCTTTCCTACTTTGTTCTGACTGTATAATCCTCTCCCGACTGGGTGATGTATCTGACCCACGGGTACGATTGATACTGCAACTTGGGTTCGTTGATCCGCAAGTATCTCACTTGGATACCACTGGTGGTGAAGTAGGGGATAGAGAAATTCACCTTGATTGGCTTTTTCATTAGAAGCGCTTCATCATTATCCACAGCAGGTAATCCCAACTCTGCTTTCATATGGTATTGCTTACCACCCGGGAATGTCTTCATTTTCCAAACCACACACGATTTCTCGGGTATCCACTTAACCGTCCCATATTCAGGTACAAACTTCGGGGTATCAGCGTCTTCGGGAATTGGAATTACTACCTCCACATTATTAGCAGTCGACTTCTTCTTAATCAGCGCCTTCACCGTACACAAGATCTCGATTCTGGAATGCTTGTGGACCTTCGTCTTGCAATTGACGGCTATCAAAGGTTTGACCAAAAACTGTGTGGATGATAGCCTATAAGACATTAAGGTGAACTCGCCGTCTGGTGGAATAAAAGTGATTATTCTTTCGTTTTCAAACTTGGATAATCTCACACACTGATGGAACTTGATGTCTTCCATTTCAATACCCTTGGAATTGGTAGGGGCTGCATTTTCATCATCTGTGCTGTTGAAGATCCCTTTGTCATTCAACCCCAATCTAAGATCAGGCATTCCACTCAAATGACTCTTGATTTTCACTTCGCCCAAAATTTCACTGTTCAACACCTGACCGTTGGCATTTATAAGCATGTTGATGCTTTCAATAACGTCCAAGAATGCTTCGTTCTTCTTATAGAAAATGCCGTCTTTTCTCCAACTGACACTGTTAGTGAGAGCATTGGGCGGTTGCACGATCCGGGAAGGGGTGTTTCTGATCAACTTGTAGTAATCTTGCGTGATGTATTCTTTCAAGATCTTGGTGTCGGTGGTTTGGGGGAATCCAAAGTCCATTATTTCGTCAAGCAATTCGTAAATAATAACAAAGTTATCTCTAATGGACTCTTCTTCCAAGTGTTTGAAATATTGGGTTAAAACTTCGATCACCTTGGACAAAAATATTATGATCGACATGATGTTTTCATTCTTCAACGTCAATGCACATATGTACAAGTTGTTATGGTTGATAAATATGTAATTGATGCCTTGGTGATTTATGAATGGTTTGTAATTAGAATCGTCGGTTAAAGCGCCGGAGCCACTGGAATTTTCTAATTCCATCAACAAGAGAGGAAACTTCTCTATGGCCGAGGGGTCAATGTCCCCTTTGTAGTCTCGCGACAACAAGGACTTACCTTTGATGTCTAAGAAGTGGATCTGGGACGCCATGATGTTGTGATAAAAAAGATTTGGACAAGTTCCGCGTTGAAAATGGATCAACGACGACATACACAGAATAATGGAGACACACAACACAACACAAAACGACGCTGACACAAAACACAAAAAAGACACGGGTACAAACGAATAGAAAGAGACAACGTCATTTACTCAAATAGGGAAACACCTACACCCAACCAGTGGACGAATGGTGCACAAACAAGTAAGAACCACTACATTGAAGGCCACCTAGAAGAAAGCGATGCAAAAGCCAGGCAACGCCGCAACCGCCGCAAAAGTACAGTTTGTGGTCTGATTTTTTACCTCATGTTCTGATGGCTCTCCCTTCAATAGGCTCTTGTGGCAAAGGCTCTCGTTCTTTTATGTTCTGGCACTGGACCATTTTCTACGTGGTAGCCCTACCATTCCGGTGCACGGGTCTGGTGCACGGATCCGGTGTTGGGATCCCGCCCCCTCAACAGAGCCCTCACACCTATTTACCTCGTCTCTCGTACCTCAGTGCTTCCCCACCCAGATCAAAGCCTCTTAAAGCCACCAGCCAAGACTTAACACACAAGAACCAGAAGCTACCGTGCCGAGTCGTCAAGCCCCGTCCAAGACTCCCAGGCCCACGTGTAATTTTCTTGACTTATGCTTGGTACAATTCTGGTGAACTGAATCAGCGTAGCTTGAAAAAACAAGAAAACAAAATAACAGGGAACAAACCCAGTCAAAGAACTGCATAACCATCTGCAAGTAACAGCCTACGCCCACCCGGACACAAAAACAATTCAGTGTTTCATCGTAGCCTTTTCTCAATCCCAAAATAGCACAGACTGCATATTATCTGGCATTGTGAACGTTTACCTATTTAGTGTTTAGAGCGCTTGAAGATTGCTCTCAAAATTGATTGTTAAAGTTTCTTCTTGTTTTGGCCAGACGTTTGATTATTTATAAACACGAATGATTTTGTTTATATAAAGTTGAATCCGTTCTCACAGTTTTCATTTTACCACTTCACTTTAACACTCGCTTATTACTCCGATGCTTTACGTGTTCCTTCTTTTTTTGATCCACGCCGTCGTGGCCATTACCCCGGTGGAAGTCAGAGGTAATGCTTTCTTCCTCGAAGGCTCTGACACAAGGTTTTACATCCGAGGCATCGACTACCAGCCTGGTGGTTCTTCCAACCTTACAGACCCAATTGCTGACCCAGACACCTGTGAAAGAGACATCGAGTACTTCAAAGAATTAGGCCTCAACACCG
Source organism: Yamadazyma sp. yHMH393 (assembly GCA_030580255.1). Lineage (NCBI taxonomy): Eukaryota > Fungi > Ascomycota > Pichiomycetes > Serinales > Debaryomycetaceae > Yamadazyma > Yamadazyma sp. yHMH393. The sequence continues at coordinate 673,581 of JAKTSP010000045.1, forward strand.
TCAGAATCTACTCCATAGACAACACCAAAGACCACAAGGAATGCATGAACAAGTTGGCTGACGCTGGAATCTATGTGCTTTTCGATGTCAACAGTCCCTACGCTTCCATCACCAGAGGGAACGACTCGCTTTGTTCCTACAACACCATGTACTTGAATGAGGTGTTTGCATCCATTTTGAAGGTAGCTGACTACAACAACACCTTGGGATTCTTTGCTGCAAATGAGGTCATTAATGACGACGAATCTACCGCCGCTGCTACCCAAGTCAAGGCCGTGGTCAGAGACATGAAGCAGTTCATCAAGAACAGGAAGTTGAGAAGTATTCCTGTGGGATACTCAGCTGCCGACGTGGACAAGAACCGGTTGCAAACTGCCCACTATTTCAACTGTGGGGACGATGAAATGGCTAGAGTCGACATGTTTGGGTTCAACGACTACTCATGGTGTGGAGCATCCAGTTACCAAAAGTCTGGTTACGATGAAAAGGTTGCTTCCTACTCCAACTACTCCATCCCATTGTTCTTGTCTGAATACGGTTGCAACAAAGTCACTCCAAGACAGTTCACCGAAATCGAGGCTCTTTACTCCACCAAGATGACTCGTGTGTTCAGCGGTGGGTTGGTCTACGAGTACTCCGAGGAAGACAACAACTATGGGGTTGTGTCTATCAGCGGTGATTCCGTCACCACCAACGATGACTTTGACAACTTAAAAAGTGAGTTCGAGAAAGTCCAAAGTCCTTCAGGTGATGGTGACTACCAAGACGATTTGGACCATTCTCAATGTCCTGCAAAGACTGAATACTGGCAGGCTTCTAACAAGCTCCCAGACACTCCAAAGGGTGCTTTGAAATATATCAATGGCGACGCTACTCCTAAAGGAAGCGGGTTCAAGGCTTCCACGCAATGGGCCTGTACCGCTAAAGGTAACGATTCTGACGATTCCGACGACTACAGCTCTGTTAGTTCTGAGTCAACGGCAACTTCTTCATCTTCTTCCAGCTCGTCTGGCAGTAAGAGTTCTGGTAGCGGAAGCAGCGACGACGACAGTGAAAGCTCTTCCTCTTCCAAGGATCTGGCTTCTGTCAGCAACGCCAACTGGTTATCTTTGTTGGCTGTTGTGTTTGGCTACTTTCTTTATTGATTATTGAACTGTGAGAATATATACCCTATCTAACTCTTTTGCTTGATACCGTGCATCATTTCCTCTTTATTGATCAAATGTCCAATCTGATCAATTTCGTCCAATAACTTCTCCACGTCGTAATTCCAGTTGTTCAACAAGTTATTTATGGAATCGTTAGTGTCGAATTTGTTGAATTTTATGATACCTTTGGGTCTGTTGATCTTAGCACTTATCATTCCACTGTTGACAAGCTCACTAACGTACTTTTCCGTTTCATCATTGTTCAATTGTAACAAGTATGACAATCTGTCCAATTTGATGAAATTGTAGTAGTTGTTGACGATCCTCAAGTTGTGTTCGATAATTCTCTTTTGCAAGTTCTTGTGGTTGGTGGAATCCTGGAAAATCTTTGATGCCTTGAATTCTGCATCGTATAAAGTTTCGATATTGGACCAGTGAATCAATTCATCGGTGGTGAAAATTTCCAATAACTCAAGAATTTTTTCGTTAACATTCTTGGTGATGATAGGATTGACTTTGATTTTGGATATCAAGTCTGATTGTAAATTATCAAATGGCGATAATATGATATAGTAGATGATGGAAACCAAGTAATCCTTGAATTGGGGCAGGTTCTGGACAACGTCTAGGTCAATCAATTTCAAGGTGTTTTCCACGGTCGAGATATAATCGTGTTCACTCTCATTAATTTCAAGCAAGTAGTTCAAATAGATTGACTTGTATTCGTCGGCTTTTTCGAATCCTTTCAAAGTCTTCAATAAAATCTTTCTGGACAAGATCTTAGCCTGGTTGTAGTCCTTTTGCAACAACACCAACTTGATTTGCTGCAAGATGTACTCGATTTTGGTATCGAACTTCATCAATGAGTATGTCTCCACCTGCAAGTCACACAACACTTCCACAGCCTTGTCCAAATCATTGAGTTTGTTAAGGTAGATGTCACTCAAGTTTCTGGACACAACGGCTCTTTCCACTTCAATGAAGATCTTCTTGTCACTAACGGTTCTGATAGTCTCGATCAATTTCATCTTGGTGTCCAACTCAGACTTGTTGTCCTCATTCAAGTCTGCCAATTTATCGATGATACTGGAAAGAAACGTCTGGATACTGGACTTTAACTGCCCGTGCTTTTTGCACAAGATTGTAATCAACTCATTGAGATATTCCCAGTCACCATTGGAAACCAACTTATCAACAATGGCTCCCAAAACACGCTTACTCGATATCAAGTCAGACGATTGTCTCACTTGTTTTTCCAAGTTCAAGTACTTGTCGATGGCGGCCTTGTACTCCAACTTGTCAATCTGGGGCAATTCCTTGTCCAAGATTGACGTGTAATCTTTTTCTGCTTTCAACGGATCTTCTCTTGACATGCTTGGTTTGATATCTTTGCCACTAAGTTGAGATTTTTTTTGATCGCATTTTATGGTGCCGGCTTCACGACATCCATACCTTACACTGGGCTAATTGAGGGACGGTAAATTACGGACTCAGACACATTGAGAGCGCAGATTAAGGCGGTTAGGCATTGTGAATAGTCCATTTGTTGAAGTGGGTGTCGCAGTTGGGCACCCGGGCCATGAAATGTATACAAAAACTGGGCCCATTGAAGCGACATTTGGGTTCCTTACGACATTTTTGGACCATCGTCATACCCTTACAACACCTTCCTTCCCCCCAACAGCTCACTCCTGGGCCATTGGCACATGTTGGTTTGTGCCCCTGGTAGTTAGTGCCCGGCAGTCGGTGCCCGACTATTTGCGCAACGCACAAAAGCATGCTTCATCGATGGCCCTAACCATCTTCCAACTTTCTCCAGCCATCTCCAGCCTCCGGCACCGTCCCCGGACCCTTCTCCAACACCACCTCCACCGGCTTTCAGTTACTCTCACGGTTCCGTAACTATCCCAAATTTCAACCTGGACACTAAGACAATCGCACAATAGCCGACCCAGCACTCCGAACCGTTTACCCTTGAAGTGTTTGCTGTAACCTTAACATCTCCACCCAAATCGGCCCACTCAAGGCTTTTCCATGGAAAACTGACGTATGTCAACTGCCACCCCAATTTGCCCCTCCTACGCACACATTCAACTGAAAATCAACTGCTTCCGGGCTAACCAATGAGCAGATCTCGGTGCGTTATTTCCTTTTTTCGATTTGTGGGGAAGCAGTGTACCATGGAGGGGACACGGGTATAAATAGTGACGAAATGGCGACTTGACAGCTTTTCACACACAAAGACTCCGTCATGATTGTTGGAAAGAGCGTTAGCGTTTCGGAACCGCCAAACCCCCGTTCTTTGATGGAGAATGAAAGGCAAAAGCATAGTGATTTCCCCATATTGAAGGTGCACAACTTCCTCGAAGGGTCAGCTTCCAACTCCACGAGGATTTTGAACTTCTACAGCGACTTGGAGAAGGATCCCATCCTCCAGAGCAAGTATGCCGAGTATGATTTGTCCACCGAAGCCCAAAGGGAATTGACAGCGGTCAGAATTGATCGCTTGACCTCCTATAGGGAGCAGGAATCGGTGGACGATTTCTTCACCCGCTTGAACCTATTGACTGTCTACGACCCCAGTGTGGGCATTCGAATCTCAGTGAACTTGGGATTGTTCATCAATTGCATAAACGGGAACGGGACTACCAGCCAGGTGGAATATTGGTGCAAGATGAAGGAAGCGGAACTGATGAAGCAAATATATGGGTGTTTTGGCATGACGGAGTTGGGCCATGGTTCCAACGTCGCCGGATGTGAAACAACGGCTGTTTTTGACGTGGACAATGACCAGTTCGTCATCAACACCCCCCACATCGGTGCTACTAAATGGTGGATTGGTGGTGCTGCTCATTCGGCCACTCACTCGGTGGTGTACGCCCGGTTAATAGTCAAAGGCACCGACTACGGGGTCAAGACGTTTATCGTTCCCTTGAGGGACCATCGCCATATGCTCTTGCCTGGTGTAAGTGTTGGCGACATTGGGGCTAAGATGGGGCGGTCGGGCGTGGATAATGGCTGGATCCAATTTTCCAATGTTCGGATCCCCAGGTTTTTCATGTTGCAAAAATGGTGCAAAGTCGACAGGAACGGAGCCGTTACAATGCCTCCATTGGAGCAGTTGAGTTACATTTCTTTGTTAGGAGGCAGAGTGTACATGGCGGTGGACTCGTACCGGATCTGTGCCCGGTTTGTCACTATTGCCACGAGATACGCTGTTGGCAGAAGGCAATTCAAGTCAAGTGCCAACGCCTTGGAAACCCAGCTATTAGACTACCCTTTGCACCAGCGGAGGCTTTTGCCGTACTTGGCACTCTCCTACATTGCTGCAGTAGGGACCAATAGATTGCATGAGGACCACAAGGCCGTGGTTCTGCACTTGGAAACTGCTGTAAGGAATAACGATAAGCCAGAAATCATGGCTGGATTGGCCCACACCAAGTCGCTTTTCAACGATTCCGGTTCTCTCAAGGCCACCTTGACCTGGTTGGCAGCTGAGTGTATTGATCAATGCAGACAAGCGTGTGGGGGGCATGGTTATTCAGCATACAACGGGTTCGGGAGAAGCTACGATGATTGGGTAGTTCAGTGTACTTGGGAAGGTGACAACAACGTCTTGAGTATGAGTGTGGGGAAGACAATCTTAAACAATGTCAAGGCCGTTGAAAGTGGAAAGAAAATCACCGGTACAATGGCTTTTTTGAACAACATCGGTTTGGCCACCTCTCTGAAGGCTTTGTCCAGACCAGAGGATCTTACTTTCACCAACATCCAACAGATGGTGGAACTGCTTATTATCAAAATATCATTGAACGCTCTCCATAGAATGGTGCTGGAGAAGCTCAGTCTCGATGACGTAAGCCATACGAGAGTTGTGTTGTCAAAGTTGAGGTGCCACCATTACCTTTTGGAGACATTCGTGAAACGATTGCAAAAAGCAGATTCCAGTATTTCCGACTCGTTGAAGTTAGTGTTGACAGTTTACTGCCTTGTCTACATTGTTGAAGATTCTTCTGCCATGCTTTTGGAATATGATCTTCTCACCCCATCATTGAAATCCATTGTGTCCATGAAGTTGATTCCAAAGTACTTGAATGAGTTAAGAGAGAAAGCGATCATTCTCACCGATTGTTTTATGCAGCCTGATAATTTGCTCCACAGTAGTATCGGCAAATATAATGGAGACATCTACGAGAACTACTTCTCCGTTGTCAACCAAGAGAACAATCCGTTCAACTCCAAGGCACCTTATTCTGATAAGCTCGAAAGTATGTTAAACAGAAGTTCTGTGAACGAAAGGTATCGGGGAGAACTTTCTGAAGAGGCTCGTAAAGTATTAGAAAAATAGTCATAGTATATGCATGTATCATTTGTACCCTTTTACACTTTTGAGTTTTTATGCACCCTTTTAACCTTATATCCCTTTGAACCCCTTTACCCTGGGTTTCATGTATCCTTAACGTATCATTTTCATTCAACTTAAATCATATATTCCTATAAACATGAAGCAATTACTTAGACAAGATACTCTTGACCTCGTCGGTCTTTTCGTTTCTTTCCCTGTCACTTAATGAGCTTCTGTTCAACATCGACTCTAAAGCACTGGAGTAAGGAGCTTTGTAATTGAATGGGTTGTTTTCTTGTTTCACAACACCGAAGTAGTTTTCGTAAATATCACCATTGTAGTTACCAATTGGAGCATTCAACAACATATCAGATTGTTGGAAAGAATCGGTGTAGTTGATAACCAAAGGTCTGATTTCGAGACATAATTTTGGAATGTGAACTTGGTTGATTTTACCCATCAACTTTGGTGAAATGACAGAATAGGTCAAGAAGTCACCGGAGAATTTGTCAAAGACCATGGATGAAGTGTGCAATTTGGCGATCAATTCCAAGTATGGTTTAATAGAAGCATCTGCGGTTTCTAATCTGGCCAAGAATTCAGATAATAAATAGTGGTGTGCCTTCAATTTGGAGATGGTCACCATGGATCCAGAAACAACTTCATACTGGCCCTTTGATTCTTTGATGGTGTCTAAGGAGTCCTTACACAATCTGATGATCAAGACCTCAATAGCCAACAAGTTCTTTTTCAAGTCACTGACATCGTTCAAATCCTTCAAGATGTTGTCCTCGTTGAGGTACTCTTTGACTTTGTTTAAGAAACTGATAGATCCACTGGCTTTCTTACCCTTGCTCAAGATTTCGTCGATAGTTCTTATCAATGGTTTACCAACAGACATGGCCAACACATTGTTGTCACCTTCCCATGTACATTGAACAACCCAATCGTTGTAAGCCTTACCGAACCCATTGTAACCTGAGTAACCGTGACCACCACATGCTTGTCTACATTGGTCAATACAATCAGCACCTAACCAAGTACAAGTAGATTTCAAAGATGCAGAATCGATGAATAATGATTTCATGTCACCAATAGACTTCATGATAGTTTTCATATCATTCTTGACAACAGCCTCATCTAAGGTGTTCAAAATTTGATCCATAGTAGCTTCCAACTTGTAAGCACCACTGGAAATCAAGTAAGTAGCTGCCAAGTATGGCAATAATCTTCTTTGGTGCAATGGGTAGTCTAATAATTGGGTCTCAAACGCTTCCTTCTTATCAGATTTGAACTGTCTTCTACCAATAGCGTATCTCAAAGCGATGGTAGTCATTCTGGCACCTATTCTGTAAGAATCTAAGACCATAGTGACTCTTCCACCTAATAAAGCACTGTAACTCAACTGTTCCAAAGGTGGTAAGACGACTTCACCATCTTGACTAACTTTACACCATTTTTGTAACATGAAGAACCTTGGAACCTTGACGTTGGAGTATTGAATCCAACCGTTATCGATACCGTCTCTACCCATTTTAGCACCGATATCACCAACAGTGATACCAGGCATCAAATTGTGGTTACTGTCTCTCAATGGAACGACGAAAGTTTTGACACCGTAATCCTTACCGTCAACGATCAATCTGGCATAAGTGGCACAGTGAGTAGCGGAGTGAGCAGCACCCCCAATCCACCACTTGGTGGCACCAATATGAGGGGTGTTGATAATGAACTGGTCGTGTTCCTTATCGAAAGTGGCAGTGGTTTCTAACCCTGCAACGTTGGAACCGTGGGCCAATTCAGTCATACCGAAACACCCATAAATACCCTTCAAGTATTTGGTTTCTTTGGTAGAAGCCCAGTATTTCAACTGGTCGGCAGTACCGTTACCCCTAACACAGGATAAGAATAATCCCAAGTTGATACCAATTCTAGTGTTCAACTGAGGATCAAAGACAGAGATCAAAGATGATCTTCTGGAGTACTCTTCGGGAGTGTCACCTTCTAAGTACTGACTAATTCTGTCAATTTTCAAAGCAGTCAACTCACGTTGTTGAGGTTTGCTCAAATCGTACACAGAGGGGCTAGCTCTTAAAATAGGATCCCTTTCCATCTGTTGCACCAATCTCTTGTTCAACTCACTGACTTCTTTAGACCCTTCTAAGAAGTAGTTCATCAAAACTGGGTCCCATTTCTGGTTGTTTTTTCTCTCAGATTCAATGGATTCCTTTGGGTTTGGACCGGCCAAAGCGTCGATAGTATTCTTGACACTGAAAGACATTTCTTACTTGTTAATTATGTTTTCTGAAAGAAAAGAAGAAGAAAAAAAATCAGAGGGATTTATCTACTTTTAAATACCTATGAAAAATCGCCCACCCCACAAATCGCGACTAATTTCAAGAAGACCGAGGATCACAGGGCAAACTCTATTTTTCTCAAACAAGTGACCAAGCCGATGGTTAGTACAAAGCTTGAAAAAGAAAAGTGAAAAAGTCGGCCGATTTCCTCTGGAGAAAATCACAGACCGACAGATCACAAAACCAATGTATAGAGATTTGCAATATCGTCTGATCTTTTGGCGGGTCATACGAGAACGAGAGATCTGGGGAAGAGATGTGATTTGAAGTACCGTCGGTAAGTAAAAGTAGTTCGCGGCCCAAATTGATCTTGAAAAGGAAATAGCTTCGAGTGATGTGTAGCGTCTGAAAACGACCTGTAGCTAACGATATGTAACTTTAAAAATTGTAGCTTCACAAAACGATGTGTAACTTTCAAAAACGATTTTCCACAAATGACGTATAACATTCCGAAAGTAATGTATCACTGATGGCCACGGAGATCCGCCACGTGCAGCGGCTACCCAGGCCCAACAGCTACCGACAAATCTTCGTCACAGACGGGGATCTCTCTTGTACTGTGTACCGTTATCCCCATAAGCCATCTATGACATGAAGCTATGTGTCACATCTTCATTACCTTGACTTTAGACACATCTGGAAACTATCAGATAGCTGTTGTTTGCCCTTTCATCATGCTTTTGTCATTAATCGATTCCATCACTCTCTTTATCCACCAGATCTCATCCCATTCTTACCCACACAATCCTAGTACCTGTTTTTAGCATATATTGCTAGCTATTTACAACCCATCTATAATTGAGGAACTAACATATCCATCAAAGGACTTTGTACAAAGGCGACACCGGCGGCGAATAATGCCACTTGCACACCAACGATGAAAATTGGCAATTTTTGCACACTTTGGAAGGTTGATTCTTTTTGTTCTGGTCTACCGGACATGTTTATTGACTATAGTTTGAACTGTATTGATGAAAATTTTTTTTGTGGGAGTTCAGAAAATGTGTTGCGGATTCGCACTATTTTGTGGGCACAAAACTATTTGAATTCAAACGATGATTACAGGTTTTTTTCCCCAACACTCTGTTAGATCCAAAATGTCTGAATATTCTATTGCTGGGAAACAATTGAAATTAACTACGGCGGAAGATGTGGAGTTCATAGCCAAAGACTTGCTGTCAAAATCCGACATCACCAAGATCGATTTGTCTGGGAACACCATTGGAATCGAATCATCCAAAAAAATCAGTGAGATCTTGGGTAAATACAAAGACACCTTAGAGGAGATCAATTTAAGTGATATTTTCACCGGGAGATTGAACACAGAGGTGCCCAAATGCTTAGACTACTTGTTGCCCGTATTGCAAAAGTTCCCCAAATTGACCACGGTGAATTTGAGCGATAACGCCTTGGGTTTACAAACAATTGAGCCAATTGAGCTGTACTTATCCCAAGCTTTCGCTATGGAACATTTGTACTTGTCCAACAACGGAATGGGCCCTTTCGCTGGTGAAAGAATCGGGAAGTCCTTGTACAAGTTGTCGAAGTTGAAACAAAAATTGAACCACCCCAGTTTGAAGACGTTTATCTGTGGTAGAAATAGATTGGAAAACGGGTCTATGAAGTACTTGACGTTAGCCCTTATCAACCACAAAGATTTACAGGAATTGAGATTATACCAAAATGGTATCAGGCCTTTGGGGATCAACACTTTGATCAACGGATTAAGTGCTAACCACAACTTAAAGGTTTTGGATTTGCAAGATAACACTTTGACATACTTAGGATCCAGTGCCATCGCCAAGAACTTGAAATCTTGGACCAAATTGACGGAGTTGAACTTGAATGACTGTTTGTTGAAGTCCAAGGGGTTCGCAGAGATTGTGGGCTCGTTATCCACTAGCACGTTGAAAGTTTTGAAGTTGCAATTCAATGAGTTGAACAAAGAAGTGTTGGCTAAATTGTACAAATTGTGCGAAGCCAAGACCATCGATTTAGATGAATTGGAGATCAATGGAAACAAATTGGAAGAAGACGACGACTTGATCGAGCAATTTACCGAACTCTTCGAAGACAAGAAGATAGATGAGCTTGACGAAATGGAGGGTGAGGACAGTGACGAAGAAGATGAGGAAGATGATGAGGAGGGGGAAGACGACGTGGAGATCATTGATTTCGACGAATTGGCCAAAGAATTGGACGGAACAGAAGAACAACCAGACAAGTCCGTTGACGACGTGGCAGACGAGTTGGCAGCCACCCACTTGAAGTGAATGTCTCGCTTCCAGGCGCCCTATTTATATAGATTAATACATTAACGCTAAGAACTCATCGCTGTCGCGGTAAAATCACCACTAATTCGAACACCCATAAAATGTCAAGTATTGACAAATTGGCAATTCAAGGGGTCAGGCTGTTCAAGCCCGAGACGTCGGAAGTCATAGAGTTCGGCACGCCATTAACTTTGATCTGTGGGCAAAATGGCTGTGGAAAAACCACCATAATCGAATGTCTAAAGTACGCCACAACCGGGTATTTACCACCCAATTCTAAAGGTGGGGCTTTCATAAACGATCCCAATGTTTCGGGTAGGAAAAGTGTCACCGCCCAGATAAAACTATCGTTCAACTCTGTGGCAGGACCCCGGTACATCATCACCAGGACGATGCAATTGCAAGTGAAAGGCAAGGGAAAGTATACATTTAAGACGCTTGAGAATTTGTTGGAAACGACGATAAAGAACGAAAAAAGAGCTGTCAGTGGTAAGAACAACGACATCGATACAGAGCTCCCTATATACTTGGGGATCACAAAGCCTATCTTGGATTATGTGATTTTCTGTCACCAGGACGAGAGTTTGTGGCCATTGAGTGAACCTAGTGTGTTGAAAAAGAAGTTTGATGATATATTCCAGGCGTCGAAGTTCACCAAGGTGTTGGAGAACTTGAAGAACTTGAACAAGGATCTTTCGGTAGATATCAAGCTCTTAGAGAAGCTGGTGGAACATTTGAAGGTAGACAAGAGACGGAGTAAGAAGATTATTGACAATTTGAACGACTTGAAGATCAAAATTGGAGTGTTGAATGACGAAATCGGTGATTTGTCAATTCAAATTACCGATAACGAAGACCAGTTGGAAAGGTTGTTCAACACCAACCAGGAGTTCCAGGGCATTTTAAGTAAGTTTGAACAGCTTACTTACAGTAAGAATACCTTGAGTCAGCAATACGAGAGATTGAACAGCTCTATCGAAATTTTACCCGACACCAATGAGCAGTTAATGGATAAGTTAGAGAACTTCAACAGTCTTTTGGAACAACATGAAAATAGCATTGCTGAGCTAAATAAAGATATAGGGGAGTTTAAAGATGAGATACGACGTCTTCAAGGGGAGTTCAACGAGATGAACAAAGTACAAGGATCTTTGACGTTCAAGGAGTCACAGTATCACGGTAACATGGCCAAGTTGAATGTATTACTTGAAGAAGCAGGAGACACCGATAAGTTTGTCTATTTGAAAAAGCTTGAAAGCGAGTTGACTGGACTAACCAAACAGTATGAAGAAGTAAAGAAATCCAATGATTCAGAGAGGCACGAAAGAACCAAAAGGTTGCAATCCATAACGGAACTTATATCCAACCAAAAACAGCTCAAATCCCTTAAATCTGAAAGTATCAAGGAACTTGAAAGTAAGATCAGTCAATTGCAGCTCAAACTCAAGTCTTTGGATATGAACGAAGAACAATTGACTGACAAAAGAGCAGAATTGAAGAAGTTGACCACAAAGTATAATGAAATGAACAACTCGAGCTTTCTCAAGAACTTGGATGCTAGTATTCTGTCAAATGAAAAGAGATTACAAGAGTTAGAATTATTATTCGATGAACTCAACAAATCACTTCAAAATTTCAATAACCAAAATGAGTTGATGAACAAAATCAATCATATCAACGATTCCATCAACAGCTTACAAGGATCTGTTGGTACTCACCTCCAGACCTTGGACGATCTTGTCCCCGGGCTAGACGATAAGAACTACGAGACCAGGTTCAACCAAGCATACAATAAACTTGCCAACGACTTGGACAACCAAAAAAGAATACGAGAATCGATCTACGACTCCAAGAGTTCTACGAAAACAACCATAAAGATCTCTGTGAAGGAAATAGATGACTTGAAGGCCCAATTAGATGTCACCAAAAGAAAAATATCGCCTGTGTTATCGGACGAGGAGATATCGGCGTATACTGACATCTTGAAAGAAGCGGAGGACGATTACAACGAGTCTTTGCAAACACTCAAAACTTTCGATGTTTCTAAAGACTTCAGGATCAAAGCCGTGGAAATAGGAAAGACAAACAAGTCATGTTTGTTGTGCCAAAGATCGTTCAATAACTCTCAGTTGGACCATTTTATTTACTATTTGACTAACGAAATTGACAACATGAAAAGAGATCAGGTGATCCAACAATTTGAAGATATCAAGGCCGATTACGAACGGTTGAAGTCTATTGGATCCGAGATCCAAAACTATCGAAAGTTGAATAGAGATATCGATACCAAAACTGAACAACTTTCCAGCCAGAAAGACAAGTTGAACCGAACGGAGAGTGAAGCTCAAGAACATGATTCCAAATTGCAAGAAATTTCTGCAAAGTACGACAAGTTGAATGATTGCAAGCATTTGGTGGACCAAGTTAGCAAAATGTTAAAGCAGGTCACATTCAACAAAGAAAAGCATGAAAATCTCAGCAAAGAGTTGAAAGATGCAGGGATAAAGGAATCTGTTGATATTGATGCATTGAACAAGCTGATAAACGACAATAATCTTGAGATCAAGACTTTGAGAACTAAGATCAATAACGATAAAGAATTGAAGTACGCTAAGTCGAAGGACTTGAACAAATTGAACAATCTGATTAAAGACTTGGAGATTCTGATCAAGAATATAGAAAGCGGGTTGTCAGACTCCAAAAACTATAAAAGTTCCATCACCGAACACAAAGATGCTATAATCAAGCTGCGTCTTGATATTGAAGAGATTGAAGAGAAAACCGCTGCTTTGAATGAGGACCGCACGGTGGAACAATCGGGACAGGTACGGTTGTTCCTGAAGATGGAAAGTGAAGAAGCCGGTCTTAAGCAGGAAGTTGAGTTGTTGGAAGCTAAAATAACGGATATTAACAAACTCATTGACGTAATTGACGTTTTTGAAAAAGAAGACAGAGAGCAATTGGTCAGGAACAAAGAGGATATTGCCAGAGTTACCGCAGGCATCGATGCATTGAATGCAAGAATGGCTGACAGCGTTGAAAAGATCAAAGGTTTCGAGAGACAGATCAATGAATCCTCCAATGTCAAGTCGATTATTCGTGACAATATAGACTTCCAGAATGTTAAAAGGGAATTACAAGATTTACAACAAGAAATAGAGGATTTGAACATCGCTGAAGCAGAGGAGGCGAAGACCACGTACCAAACAGAATCGAAGAATCTTCGTGAGCGGATCACGCAGTTAAACTCAGAGAATTCATATAAAATCGGCCAAGTGAAGCAGATCAAAGAACAGGTTAAGTCATTGCAAAAAGAATTAAACACGGAGTACAAAGACATCGACAAAGTGTACCATGAAGAATGGATCAAGTTGCAAACGAACCTCCTTATATCTAGTGATATAAACACGTATTCCAAATCTATTGACAACGCCATCATGAAATACCACAGCATCAAAATGGAAGAGATCAACAAGATGTTAAAGTTCTTGTGGACATCGACATACAAAGGAACAGATATCGATTCGATATCAATTCGGTCTGATGTCAACGCCCAAGGACCTGGGGCCAAAGGCCGGTCCTATAACTACCGGGTTGTTATGAACAAAAAAGACATAGAATTGGATATGAGAGGCCGGTGCTCTGCCGGGCAAAGAGTCCTTACTAGTATTCTTATCAGATTGACTCTAGCCGAGTGCTTCGGGTCCAATTGTGGTATTATAGCGTTAGATGAGCCCACTACGAATTTAGACGACCAGAATGCCATCGGATTGGCAGAATCTATCAACAAGATCATTGAGACCAGGAAAGCACAGAGGAACTTTCAACTTGTGATAATCAGTCACGATCAAAACTTCTTGAGTAGGATAAGAACTGATCATGACGCCTACTTTTATCGGGTGGAGAGAGATGAACACCAGTACTCTGTTATCAAAAGGGCTCCTATATACCAGGTACAGATGGAGTAGCGGTACTAAGTGCATGTAACCGCAGACAAATACTCGTCCTTTTCAATCCAGGCCTTCTCCAACCATTTTTCAAGTTTATTTCTGTTGTTCGATACCCTGGCCAAATGCTTGAACTTAACATTGATGTGAATGTGGATTTTGTCCTCGCTGCTGAAGATTTCCAATAGGTCTGGGGAGAAATACATCCTCTCTCCCGAAATCTTTTCAATCTTGTAGTAAAAGATGGTGATGTCATATAACCTGTTGAACTTCAGATTGTGAATATTACCATCATTTTTCACCATGTTTATGACATTGAATAGGCTGGAGAACCGAGGATATAAAAGGTTCTTCAACAACGGCAAGTAGAACCTTTTGCTTTGGATGCGTTGAAGATTGGATGCCTCCTCGGTGAAGATATTCACTTCAGGGTATATTACCAACCATTCCGTCTTTTTGCTATTGACTAGTTTGCTTAAAAAGGTATCGTTCAAGTCAGTGTTGAGCTCCCAGTTCTCATCGTTTTTGGCCAAGTTCAAGAGAATCCTCAAGGTGGGGACTTTCCAAATATGGAACCAAGTAAAAAAGTTGACGATAGGCACTTCCAAGTCGTTATTGGTAAAGTAGGCGTGTCTTGATAAACAATTAATCGCTATATGATCAACCAACGATTTATGGTTACTCAAAAAAATGGCAGACTCACTGGAGATTGAATCTCCAGAAACGTTGAATTCCACTCCGTTCCAGTTCATAAAGTATATGCACAAGTCCCAGATGCAAATGCACGCCTTTCTCTTGATGCTTATTGAAGCATCGGGAAATGAATACGTGAGCAATGAACACACCACAGAAACTACTTGGTACAGGCCAATAGCCACCAAAATCACCAACCACACCAAAAGGCCATGGACTCTGTGCGCTGCACTGATCACAGTGGGATCCCTCTCGGGCACCAATCCTAGATGTCTTACAAATTCCATCATATTTTAAAAAGCAGAAGTACCACAAAACTAATAGAAGAGGCCATAACTGCAACTTCGCATCTTTGCAACCTCTTTTGTCGGCGCGCGACATATTTTGCGACATTTGGACCTCATCTCATTCTTTAGCACAAGGTATAGGAAAAAAAATTAAATACAAATAGATCATTTACACCATGTCTAGGTTAATTGTCAAAGGGTTGCCTATTTACCTCACGGAGGCCAAGTTGAGAGACCATTTCAATAAGCGGGGAAGCGTCACCGATGTTAAGTTGATGACAAAAAGAAACGGGGAGTCCCGTAGGTTTGCGTTTGTGGGATACAAATCTGACGATGAGGCAGAAGCCGCTGTCAGATACTTCGATAACTCGTTCATAGACACCAGTCGAATCAGCGTACAGGTGGCCAAGACATTCTCAGATCCCACGGTTCCCATGTCCATGAGGGATCAAAGAAAACAGCAGTACGAAAGAATGAGGGCACAAGAAGATAGATTGAAGCAACAAGAGGAAGACCGGAGGTTCAAGAAACAGAAACACACAAAGTCCAAGTTGAATGACGAAATTGACAGCAACCCACAGTTGAAGGATTTCTTACTGGCTATGAGGCCGTCCAGTCAGTCGAAGTCATGGGCTAATGATGATTTGGCCGATGGGTCGGGAGCTCCTTCTGCCAAGGCATTAGAAGATGCGTTGGCTTTACAGGAAGGAGTAGCACAAGATGGAACAGCACAAGACGATGCGGCACCAGATGCTGTGAAATTGCCAGAAGTCCAAGTTGTTGAAAACGCCAGTGACGATGAGTACGAGGACTTCAACAATCGTGATGACGATGAAGACGAAGAAATGATTCCGTTGAACCAAGCTTATAATGAGAATGAAGGTAACGATAACGAAAAAGAAGACCAGAAGGAAACCGAAGATGGGGAGCTTATTAGAGACGAAGGTATGACTGACATGGAATGGGTTCAGCAGAAACGAGTCCGGATGGTCGAGACCAGGGAGCAACAGGAGAGGCTCGAACAAAGACAAAAACAGCAGAACGACCAAAGCCAACCACAAGCTCAACAGCCGCAAACACAAAGATTCCAGCCAGTGCCGAAGGTAACAGACCAACAGCAAATAATCAACAAAATCACCGAGACTGGCCGTTTGTTCATCAGAAATATCCTTTATACTTCCACCGAAGACGACTTCAGGCAACTATTCAGCGCATATGGAAACTTGGATGAAGTGCATATAGCCATCGACACCAGGACTGGGAAATCCAAAGGGTTCGTGTACGTCCAGTTCACAGACCTGACCAATGCTGTGACTGCCTACAAGCAGCTCGATAAGCAGATTTTCCAGGGTAGACTCTTGCATATTTTACCTGGGGATAAGAAGAAGGACCACAGACTCGATGAATTTGATATTAAGAACTTGCCCTTAAAAAAGCAAAGAGAGTTGAAGAAAAAGGCTCAGGCAGGTAAGGGCCAGTTCAGTTGGAACTCCTTGTTCATGAACCAAGATGCCGTGTTGGACTCTGTGGCTTCCAGAATGGGTGTTTCTAAAGCCCAATTGATCGATGCTCAAAGCTCGGACTCTGCTGTCAAACAAGCCTTGGCTGAAGCCAGTGTTATTGGAGACGTGCGTAAGTACTTCGAGAACAAGGGCGTAGACTTGACGTCTTTCAACGCGAAGGAAAGAGACGATAAGGTGATTTTGATCAAGAACTTCTCGTTCGGTACTTCTATGCAAGAACTCGGAGAGCTTTTCTCACAGTACGGTGAAATCAAGAGACTTTTGATGCCCCCAGCAGGGACCATCGCCATTGTGGAGTTCCGTGATGCCCCTAGTGCTAGGGCCGCCTTCACTAAACTTGCATACAAAAGGCTCGGCAAGAGTATCTTGTACCTTGAAAAGGGACCTGTGGAATTGTTCACCAGAGAACCTTCCAACGACGAAAACGTGGAAACAACGGAGAAGGACAGCACCGTCGTTGAGGCCAAAGTCTCTGCCAATGACATGCTCATTGACAATTCCGCTGATGGTGAGAGCGAACAAGGTGATGATACGGCTGTGGATGGGCCAACGGTGTCGGTGTTCGTGAAGAACTTGAATTTTGCAACCACGAACACCCAATTGTCCGATGCGTTCAAGACGTTACCCGGCTTTGCTATGGCGTTGGTGAAGACCAAACCGGATCCAAAGAAGGACGGCCAGACCCAAAGCATGGGTTTTGGGTTTGTGGAGTTCAGATCGAAGGAAGATGCTGATAAAGCAATCAGTGTAATGGATGGCCACGTTTTGGACGGACACAAATTGCAGTTGAAGATCTCCAACAGAGCTGGTGCAAGCAGCAGCTCCAAGAAAGGTAAGGCCGGTAAGAAATCTACCAAGATCATCATCAAGAATTTGCCATTTGAAGCCACCAGAAAAGATATTGTGGAGTTATTTGGAGCTTTTGGCCAGATCAAATCGGCAAGAGTGCCCAAGAAATTCGATAGGTCTGCCAGAGGGTTCGCATTTGTGGAATTTGCCTTGCTCAAAGAAGCAGAAAACGCTATGACACAGTTGGAAGGCGTCCATTTGTTAGGTAGAAGATTGGTGATGGATTATGCTGAAAAGGAAGCAGAAGACGCAGAGGCAGAAATCGGCCGTATGACCAACAAAGTGAAACAGCAGTTTGCCACACAGCAACTTGCAGCCCAAAGATTGGCTGGAAAAGGTAAGCTTGACATAGAGGACGACGCAGTGGACGCTTTTGATCAAATATAGTGGATCACATTTTTGTGTAGTATACATATAAAGATACAATTTTCTCACTAAAAAAATCAATACATCTTTTTCAAGTCAGCTATATCCAAAACAATGAACGGGTTTCGGTTCTTCAAGGTCTTCCCAGTTTCTTCCCCGCCGGCATTCTTCAGCAATAGCACTTTGTTGACATTCAAAAATGATTTCAGTCGCCAGGCTTACAGATCCACCAGAGGGCCCTTTATTTCCAATTTGCAGATGAAGGCAAAGGTGGACGTTCTCCAATCTTCCATGAATCCCTTCGGAGTGCTCAAAAACTCCTCCATGACGACCTTCAGGAGAATGTGGTCCAGCTCTGGTGCCCGGGCCTCGAGGTTTCCGTTCGCTGGCGGAAGACTGGATACGTGGAAACGGTATAACAAGCATTATGGTAACTCCAACTGGAACAGATTGAAAGGCCCAGCATTGTTCACTGTCGGGTTCTTTGTAGGGACTTCGATCTTGATCCCGGCGTTGTTCAACTACACGCCGCTTTCAGTTTTCAAAAAGAACCCCCAGGTCGTTCTTTATGCCATTATAGCCCTTAACGGGGTGGTTTTCATGATGTGGAACTCAGGTAGATTTGTGCAGCAATTAAGCAGATATGGGTTGTTGGTGAAAGACAACGTTTATTCCAACTGGTCGTTGTTAGGTTCTGCGTTCTCCCATCAGAGTTTCAGCCATATCTTGGTCAATATGTTTGTGTTACAGTCGTTTGGTTCAAGTTTATGTGCCATAATGGGGGCGCCAGGGTTCCTTATATTTTACCTCAACTCGGCGGTGTTCTCGTCATTCGTCTCCCTCGTTATTCCTACATTGATGAGAAGCTCGTTAGTGGTGGGGTCGTTGGGTGCTTCGGGGGCTGTTTTCAGTGTGGTGGCCGCGTTCTCCTACTTGGTGCCTAAAGCTCCCGTGGCCCTTTTCTTTATCCCCATCCCGGGTGGTGCCTGGTTCGTGTTCTTAGCCACCGTCGCCTATAACGCCACCGGTTTATTTTTCAGATGGGGTGCTTATGATTACGCTGCCCATCTTGGTGGCTCGTTAGCGGGAGTGTTTTCCGGGTGGTACATCAAGAGGAAGGTGGAGGAGAGACGTCAAGCACGGTTCGCCCGCTCAAGGTAACGGGAGTCCACCTGTAAATGACCACAGATATCGCCATCCCAATCTTGTATGTGATCACGGATATAATCTTGGTAATCTTGTATATAGAGATCTACAACACCAGATCTTATACCAAATATATTTATTAAATGCATGGAGTCTATGGTACAGGTGCAGATGTCTCGCTCTACACAAAAACTAAGCAAACGACACGGACTTTGCTTTCTTATGGGGTCTTTCGTCGTCGTCCTCTGACCTTCTTGCCTTGGCATTCTTCCTTCTATTGAGTCTGGCGACCGATGCCTTATTCTTGAGTTCTTCTTTCTTATAATCCAATTTGTTCTTTTTGGCCTCCTCCTTTTTTTCAATCTCTTTCCTCTTCAACTCTCTGATCTCCTCTAACCTCCTGGACTTCTCCAACTTACTTTCGTTGACAAGATCGTGCTTATCGTTGATGGACTTTACTAATAAATTCAAGGCAAGTGGATCTTTCTCGTCAATGAACTTCTTCCCTTTTTTACCAGATTTCACCTTCACCCCTGGGTTGATGGCCTTGTTGAGTGCGGGCACTTTCAACTGCTGCTCATTGTACTCTTTACCGTTCTTGGCCCCGTATAATCTGAGTTTGGCCTGTTGTTTTTTGACCGCTTGTTTGGATAACTGTCTTTTGGCAGATTTAGGGGTTAATTTGGGCTGGCTCTCTAAGAGGTTTCTGGCCACAGAGTCGGTGGTCACGTCATTTTCCACTTGCCTCTTGGAGTTCTGCGTAGCTGCTCTTTTGTAGGATTTTGTTTGCTTTCCTGGAGCCATTATGAGTTGTGGTTAGTGATGAAAAAAAAATGAGATGCGATTTTTCACATCACATCGAGATGACATGATAAATGGATGCAAAAAGAGGGAGTAAGATAAAAACGCATATATTATTTAGACCAGTAAACAACTAAGGTT
This sequence comes from Yamadazyma sp. yHMH393, assembly GCA_030580255.1. NCBI lineage: Eukaryota > Fungi > Ascomycota > Pichiomycetes > Serinales > Debaryomycetaceae > Yamadazyma > Yamadazyma sp. yHMH393. Next base: position 693,457 of record JAKTSP010000045.1, read on the forward strand.
AGGACAGCAGTGAATCCTTCTAGAGATCCTCTAAAAACACTTTTACTCAACCACCCGGTTTTCGTCTGGCTTGTTCAAGTCCTTGATATCAGCAATCGGTCTTTCTGCCTGAGGAGTGACTCTGACGGCGTGTCTGGTGGCCTCCGTGCTTGCCCAGTCGTTCACAGCAGTGTGTTGGGTCCGTCTGTTGTCCCAAATAACAACGGTGTTAGGCCTGTAGCTGGCCCTGGTTTGGAAGTCATGTCCCGTAGCAATATGTTGGTACAAGAAGTTCAATAACGCATCGGACTCTTGGACTTTGAACCCAATGATTCTCCGGGAGAACTGAGGGTTGACATACAAAATCTTGTCACCAGTGACGGGGTGTACTCTGACCAATGGGTGGATGTTCTTGACGGCGGCTCTTCTAGGAACCGATCCTCTTTGGGTGCCAAGTTGCGCTTGCTCTAAAGAAGAGTGCTCGACATACAAACCGTCCAAGATCTTCTTGAACTCGGGTGAAAGTCTGTTGTATGCCTCGGCGGTGTCGGTGAAGACGGTGTCACCACCGGACTCGGGGCCTTCTAACACGGAGAAGAACGTGATCCCTGGGGGTTGCAACTCGTAGGAGACGTCGGTGTGCCAGCCTACCAGGGTAGTCTTGGTGTCTAACGCGAAAAAGGGGCTCCTGAAGGTCTTGCTGGCATACACGATGTGCAATTCTGGGTGTCCCTCTGGGGCTCCCGAAACGGGGTGAATGTGTAAGGGGCCGTAATATCTTCCGTAATCGGCTAAGAACTGGGGGCCCTTTTTGGGAAGGTCCTGGTCCCTAAACACCAACAATCCTCTTTGAGCTACTAACAATGCCAACTCGTCTCTACCTTGGTCATTCAATTGAGAAAGTTGAACGCCTTCGATCTCAGTTCCAAACTTGGGAGTTAATTTCTTGGTGGTGAAAGAGCCGTCTTTGGGTAATAAGTTAGGCAAGCTCTTATCGGCAAAGGAGCCTCTGTCGTGGTGTTCGAAGAACTCCAAATCTGGGTACACCTTCTTGCCCCAAGTGGGGAGGAAGTCCTTATACTTGGAATTTTCGATGTCGTCGGAGTGGAGTGCAGGAGATGCTGGGGTTTCGGTGAGGTCTTGTCTCGAAGGAGCCATTATATTTTTCAGGTTCTGTGATTGGTAAAAGTTTAGACTGAAGATCACCGTAAATCCAAACTTATTTATACAACGGTCCTTGTTCGGTGATACAAGGACATTGTGAATTTAGCCACCACAGTGAATCATAAAGCAGTTGAAAATTAGTTCGAAATTTAACCCTATCCACAGTAAGACTCCACAATTGCAAATTCCCAGGCAACCGATTACGTAAGCACTGAGAACACCATAGTTTGCGACCAGCACTGATACCACTTGGGTGCACGTAGCACACACAGAAGACAAGAAAGGCCACAAAGGCAGGTGACAGCCACAATACCATGAGGACACTGTTCTTGCTGGCACTCCGCTAGCCCGTAACGTCTTTGCAGTCGATATAGAAACAAAACTCCAATAGAAGGCCGACCGCTACACCAACCGGCAGCTACGGATCGTCCCCAGTGGCCGGATCTCCAAGTGCCCACATTATGCGTTGACTACAGACAACACTCCGGGAAGCAGAATCACAGTTTGATCTCTTTATCTGTACAATATGACGAATATCTTCAGGGTGCTCATTATCCAGGGCGGCCTATGACGAATGGCGGGCCTGTCACCTGATAAAAGTCCGACATTGAAGCCAGAACAAACATGCCTCGTACCTTGGCACACTGATCTAGTCGAGTACCAAACTTTCCACCAACAAGTCCTATGCCACCTGCCCCGCAAGCCCATCTCGTAAATGGACAAAGAACAGAAACAATTTACAGCGAAATTCACAGTAAACGAGTCTAATCAACCGTTTTACGCTACAGCCGCACGACTTTAGACCTCTAGATCTATACCACCAATTGCAACAGATTCAGATAAACAGCACATCCAAGGGTCTCATGTTTCTCGTGTGTCTCATATCTCTGGCTCCTCGAGTGCCCAGGTTTCAGCGGGCGTCATCTCAGTCACCTGCCTGGCCCGCCGTTCTCCGATCTGTTATCTGAAAAAAGCGAGTAGATAGGAAAAAATAAGAGCAAACCTTTAGTACCATCGGCTCCACAGAACAACACAACACACACTGCATGAAACAAGAACACGACGTATCACACTTGGCGGACGGAATTAAGTTCAATTGGAACGTCTTTCCCTCTACGAGACTCGAAGCGTCTCAATTACTGGCACCCATTGGATGTTTATACACTCCGCTCCACCAACGAAGTCATGCCCTAGTGCCCATTCCCCAATTGGACAAAAACGGCCCAGCCGTGGCCTGTGACTCTTGCGGCAGCTACATTAACCCTCACATCAAGTTCGATCGAGCCAACCGCATGTGGTATTGCCCCTATTGTGAAGAAAAGAACTTTCTCCCTTCTTCTTGGAGCCTTCCTTCCCCAGATGACGCTATAACGACATGGCCGGTGGAATTGCAGCCTTCGTCCTCCACGGTAGAGTACACTTTGCCGCCAGATGCACAGGTTTCCAATAAAAACAGGTTGGCGTACGTTTTTGTGGTCGACACCTATCAGCACATGGACGAGCAAGAGGAGGAAGACTCTTCTTTTGACTGCTTGAAGGAGAGGATCTGTGACGCCGTAAATAGCCTCCCTGACGGGACGTTGGTATCGGTGGTGACATATGATGAGTATGTGTTTGTACACAAGGCCAATCTCGAAACGTTTGTGGCTTTGACGTCCCATGATCTTTACCCTGTTGACAAAGAGACCAATCGGATACTACACAAGAACGTCAAGCTATTTGATGAAAGTACGCCATTGAAGATTTTGGCGAAGTTGGGCAAAACAGACGACATCTTCACAGAACTCGACTCCTCCAACAGAAGCTCCTTCACCAAGTATATCAGACAGCTCAAATCCAAGTTGACCACTTCATACAAACCTGCAAGAGTCACCGGGCTTGCCTCATACGTTGTCTCTGCCGTTTTGAGAAATACCAACATCTCGGGGTTGATAGGCAGGGTGATGTTATTTTCAGGTGGTCCTTGTACGGTATACCCTGGAAACATCATCGATATGGAGAAAGAAGGCAGAAACAAGACCTTGAGAAGCCACAAAGACATCGCCGAGTTATCTGTGCCGGAGTTCTTGCCTGCCCTGAAGTTCTACAAGACGTTGTCGCTAGTTGCATCGGGGTTATCTTTCAAAGATGCCAATACTGTGATAACCAGCAGCTCCAAGAAAGAATCCGACTTTCCAGTAGCTGTGGATGCCCCACGGTGGTCGTTTGACTTGATAAGTGGATCTTTGGACCAAGTGGGGATCTACGAAACAAAGGCCTTGGCCCTGCACACTCTAGGGAGTATTTACATCTACGAATCCTTCAACAGCACTCAGTTTCTACACGACTTGCACAAGATTATACAAACAGACTTATCAAGTAAGTACCTTTCAACGCTAACGGTGAAAACGTCCCCCAAATTGAAAGTCTCGAGGATGGTGGGGTCGGGCCATAACCTCCCCTCCTCATATCAAAACGAAAAGTACAACCAGATGCATCACCAAAAGATATCTGACCAGCTAACCCAATTCGACTCCAGTTCCAAAAAAACCAATTTTACCAACCAGTGGTCGTTTCAGAAATTGAACAAGAATCACACCCTATTGGTTTTGTTCGAGCCAGAAGTTGTCAGGACTTCTAACGAACTTCAACTAGATGGGGTGACGAAGGTTTACATCCAGTTCCAATTGAAATACTGGGACCGAGCTGATCAGTGCTGGAAATTGAGAGTGACAAATATTGAGAAGAAAACAACGTTGTACTATTTGGCTGCAAATAAAGTAAAGATGAGTAACAACACCTACAAGTTGACCAACTCCAAAAGCTCAATCATCAAAGAAAAGGAGCTCCTTGCCAGTTTTGATCAAGAAGCTTTCATCGTCATACTTACCAGATTATTGTTGGACAAGATCGATACCATTATAGGGTACGAGCAATTCGATACCGTGGCGTCCGATGTGGATAGAATCTTGGTCAAGCTTTTGTTTCACTGGGGCGGTATATCCGTCGCTAGAAACTACTCGTCAAACAACCCATATTCCAATTTACTTGGCGACGTTGTTCAAAAATACGAGCTCAATGACAATTTCAAAAGATTACCTTCATTGGCGTACAACTTAAGGAGAAATCCCCAGCTCGTGCAAATTTTCAACTCATCCCCCGATGAAACTGCTTTCCATCACCACTGGTTCTCCAGCTTCGACTGCCAGACATCTGTGACGGCCATCCAGCCCAGATTGTTCGAGATGGGCGAACCGGTGACAGAAGTGTCACTTGACTCGCAAAATGTGGTCAATTCCAACGCTCCTTTCTTAGTCATGGACTCCGTGTACAATGTCGTCATCTATAAGACAGACGAGTCCTTAAACTTGCATCACTCGAAGAATCTGCTGTTGGTGTACGAGAAAGATGCGCTGATATCAGAAGCAGTGCTGTTTATCGAAGATAGCCTATCACAAAGAGCGTTGTTGCCGAAGTATGTGGTGACCCAAAAGAACCATTCTCAGTCCAGGTTCTTATTCTCCCGGTTAAACCCTTTGGAAAGCATTGAAGACGAATTTGAAAGTGGTTCCATAAAGGACGACGACCATAGGGCTGGTTTCTTCCTGAAGATATTTGGCTCAAAGAGCTCCAATCATAAGCTGGGATCGTACAACCAGCTATTGACCGACGATATCAGCTTGAACAAGTACTACAATGGGCTTGTGAATTCGGTCAAGAAGTACACTATCGAAGACGATTACTAAAGTCTAGTTTGGCTTCACAGCCTATAATGTCTGCACAAACCTGGCCACGGTCTCAATTAGATCCTTACATGCGTCAGGGTCTTCAACAGTATGGGAAGCTCCCTTCAACACCTTACTTTCCTTGCTCCATATACCAGGTTTACAAGCGTTGTGCCATTTGTCAATCACTTTCTGGAGATCGACGCCTTCAAGCGCATATTCATCCTTTTCTCCATACAAAGCCAACAATGGCTTGGAAACTTTACCAAAAGTCTTGCTCAAGTCTTCCTCCGAAAGGTAAGTTGAAAAGAAATCATCGTCTCCATATTTCAGGTACAATGAGTAGAATCTATAAGCATTGATTTGGTATCCAAATGAAAACTTTGTGAACTTCAACGGCAACATTTGGTTCCCGAGGCCTTTCGAAATGTACTCGTCGTAGCACTCCTGAACATACTTGTCTAGGGTACCCACATCGTTACTCTCTTGCGCCACGCCTTCTCTATCAGAAACAGGAGCTTGAAGGATGCCTGCATCGATTTCCATGGCATCTTCGAAGCCCTTCAGGAAGCTGTAAACACTCAAGTACCGAAGCGTATCCTGACACCCCGTGGAGTGGCCCATCAAGACCACTTTTTTCCTGCTTCCACCCTTTTCCGATCTCAAATACGACACTATACGGCCGATTTCCTCGTTATCTTTTTGTAATGAACTTTGACCCCATCCCACGTACGCAGATGATAAGATTCCTTGGACAAGAACCCAATCTCCAGCGATCGACAGCACTTTTTCAGCTAGTTGCGGGAGATAGTGTACGGTAAGAAGCCCGTCTGTGAGCCCACCGATGAAAAGTACCACATTCTTGGCCGAATGGGTGGTGTTGGTGCCGTTGAATTCAAAGGCCACTTTCTTGGGAGAGTAGTGGTGGACAGTTCCAACTACCATTGAGGTGGAATTGAGGTGAATTTATCGGTGAAGCAATTGGTTTTGAGGCCCTTTGGTCTCTTTGTGGCTAGCTTTTTGGTTGGCTTAATTCGATTGGTAAGCCCCTAGAAAAAGTAATGGTTTATGTTTCAATCAAGAATCTACAGAATTGTCAAATCGAAACTTTCGCAATCGCATTCAACCCCCCACTGCCATAAAGGCCCACTTGAACCACCCGAAAAGGCCAAAAAACATATATTCGTAGCTGAGTATCGTCTCTTATATCACACAATCCACCCCGTTTTTTTTGCCCAAATTGGCCACCTTTGTGCACTTTCAGCGCTCCCTTATTTGACCCATCAAATCTAGAACTCCAAAAAGTTGAGATTCATTTTTTTGGTTTTGATAACGATTTAATTACACATTTAAGTCATATCTCCAATTAGTGTCCTTCCGCCAACCAATTCCGAGGACACACCAGCAGAATTGCTATCCAATCCCGTCACTTTAAGCTTTAGTTTGTCTTAGTGGGGTCCGTCTGCTTTTATATCACCTTCCGCCAATCTCAACGCAAACAAAGCGTGTAAAAGATGTCAGTTCTCCATTCTACCAACGACTCCTTCTTGCAGTGGGATCCAGCACAAGTTTCGAGTTACGTGAACTCTTTCCTAGCAGAGACCGACGATCCAGATGCCGGTGGGTGTTTTTTGGACCACAACATCGAAGGGTCTTTGCTCCCCTATATCACCACCAAACACCTCAAAGAACTAGGGATCACCAAATTGGCTACTCGATTGACCATCAAAAAGAGAATAAGCCATCTCATCAGCGAACACTACGAGAAGAACCCACCGAAATCATTCAATGATCCCGAGTACAAGATGAACAACATCAACATCAATAACAATTACATCAATCTTGAGAGCTTACAGTTATCGAGTGTATTGATGAAGGACATGATGAAGAAATTGACCATGACCGTGCTGCATCAATACTCCAATACCCCGTCGCCGATCACCGAACAGCAGAACTCCGATATCAAACGATTGAACGATAATTTCACAAGGTTGAAAAGTGATTTGATCCCTGTGATCCGGCTCTTGAAAGATTCCAAGCCTTTGCCTACCCCCACCTTAGACCCCGGTCATAACACCTCCTCGTTTGGGAACCTCAATTCCCCTACTTATTCCATTTCGAGTAACCATTCCACGAATTCAGGCACTTTGACTGAAACTTTACAGGATTCCGGCCTACTTTACCAATCCACTTCCAATAGGCACTCAAACCCACTTCCGAGCCCCACACAATCAAACAGGTACTCTTCTGGTTCACTTCTTTCGTTGGGAACCGGCAAAATTGTTCTGTCAACCACCAATCTCAATTCCATGGGGGACACTCCAGGCACAAAATCGGCCCTGGTTACTCGACCTCGCTTAGTGGAAAGCAAGTCCACCAGTTCAGCTGTACCCTATGCGAATTCATTCTCCAATAGCGTTAACAACACCATCAACAACGGATTGTCAAAGTCCAGGAAACATTCATCGCTGACAAGTTCTACTTCCATCCACACAGCCGCAGGGGGCACAAATAGCGCTTTTCCTACCATGCCCCCTGCCACTGCAGCACTGGGGTCCGGGTCTGTGGGGAATGAGCCTTTGAAACAGCTTCGGGCCTCTTCAGACGATTCGTGTCTTAAGATCTTACAGCAAGCCATGAAACGACACCATATTCCTCGAAATGACTGGTCTAAGTACGTTTTGGTGATTTGTTACGGAGACAAGGAACGAATCTTGAAATTGGCTGAGAAGCCGGTGCCCATTTTTAAAGAACTCCAGGAGCTAGGTAAACATCCCGCCATTATGTTGAGACAGTTGGCAGAGACCAAAGAGCACATTAACGATACTAATGCATTGTACGAGGACTCCAGAATCGGCGACGATATCCCTGGGGGGACGTTGTAGGAATGAATAGAAGAATAAACCGGAATCCAACACCGCTGTAAACAGTAGCACTGTAGGAATCAAGGCTGCAAAAACCAAGACGAAACATCAACTGGGGCTTCAGCCCTGTATCACGTGCCTGGCTCTGGGGACTGTGCGCACCCACCTACAATTTCGTTCCTGCACAAGCACAGAAAAAAAACTCATTCCCACCGGTTTTCTCAATAATGAGATAGAAAGAAAAAAAAATTTCCAAAGTTTTCACATAGTTAACCTAATAAATAAAGATGCCTCCAAAGTTTGATCCATCTGAAGTTAAATACCTTTACTTAAGAGCCGTTGGTGGTGAAGTCGGTGCCTCATCTGCTTTAGCCCCAAAAATCGGTCCTTTAGGTCTTTCCCCAAAGAAGGTTGGTGAAGATATTGCCAAAGCCACCAAAGAATTCAAAGGTATCAAAGTCACTGTTCAATTAAAGATCCAAAACAGACAAGCCACTGCTTCTGTGGTTCCATCTGCTTCTTCTTTAGTGATCACTGCCTTGAAGGAAGCCCCAAGAGACAGAAAAAAGGAAAAGAATGTCAAGCACTCTGGTAACATTCCATTAGAACAAATCTATGAAATTGCCAGAACCATGAAAGAAAAATCTTTCGGTAAGAACTTGGCTTCTGTTTCCAAAGAAATCTTAGGTACTGCCCAATCCGTTGGATGCCGTGTCGAAGGTAAAAACCCTCATGACATCATTGATGCTATTAACGCTGGTGAAATTGACGTTCCAGAAAACTAAGGTTTGTAAGAATAGATTCATTGTATCACAACAGAAAATTTCAAATAGGGTAGCTTCTTTTTATAAATATCATTAATGAGACCCATGGTTCTCTAATCAAATGAAGAATAAATAATTATTTTGATTATGATGTTGAAAAAGATTTGCTTCAGCTGCCACCATTGCCTACTAACGTTTATGATCCCATTGAAAGAAAAAAAACCACCAATAACTCACTGAATTCCAATTTCAAACCCCCTTCATTTGTTTGCCGACACTCTGGTGCCAAATTAATTATCCATAGAGATAATTAAACTGTATTTGGTTCCTATTTTGGTGCAAACTAGATCAACTAGCTCATTACTCACCATCGCAGTGTATTTTCTACTATGGCTGCGATCGGTCCATTTCACGAGCTGACATCGATTTGGAATTCAGAGGGTTCATTGAGAAGGGATCAATGGTTTGGCGTGTAATTCGTCTCTGAAAAGCTCTTCTCTGCTCTTGTTTTTGCTCTTGCCTGGGCTTTTGCGTCTTGTGTTTAGCTGCAAACTACTGGCTGCAACGGTTGATCTGTGTGGTTAGGATTTTGTACACATACCTCTGTTTGCACACACATGTTTGTGTTTGGTGCTTGTTGGTGTTCGTACTTGGCTTGTGTACAGGTGCTTGGTTGTCTGCGGTGCCTGTGTTCTCCCAGTAGCGCCGCCGTTCATGTGCGTTTTATCGCGCGCCTTTTGCCCCAGTTTAAGAAATAAACAAGACGGTGTTCATTTGCTTTTATCCTTCAACTGCCACCTGACATGTCCGATTCCATTGGTATGTACTCCAGAGTCCTGTGCCTGTGTTCTTCCGATTCTCTTTACTAACCACCCAGATCGTGTTTTTGTGAAAGCTATCTCCACCATCAGGGCATTATCGTCTCGGTCAAATCATGGATCTTTACCCAGACCGCCCGCCGAAAACCGAATCAAGCTCTATGGCCTTTACAAGCAAGCCACGGAAGGTGATGTGGAGGGGGTCATGGCCAGACCCGTGGGATTCACGCTTGAAGATGAAGGCGCCAAAAAAAAATGGGATGCGTGGAAGAGAGAAGAAGGGCTCAACAAGACTGCTGCCAAAAGACACTATATATCCTACTTGATCGACACCATGAAGGTGTACGCCAGCGGCACCGTCGAGGCAAGGGAGTTGTTGAGTGAATTGGAATACCTTTGGGACCAGATCAAAGATTTGGAGTTCAGTGCGGAGGAAGAATTGGAACATATACCTAACATCCCATTCCCAGCACACTCACCGCTGGTGTTATCACAGGCCGACCAGTCTGACCGGTATTCGTCCACCACGCCACTCCCACTTCCAAGCCACTATTCCAATAATGCCAGGAGCAACTTCAATAAAATTTACTCCCATTCCAGGAGATCAACCATGCTATCAATTAATGATTATGTTCAGCAACAAAGAAACCAACAGCAACAACAAATACAGCTGCAGCTGCAACAGCTCCACAAACCCACGACCACGGCGTCGGTTTACTCTTTGTCAAGAGAACACGACCCTTTGGTTCAGGCGGACAGAATGGGCCACTCTATCCAATCATTACCCAATAATCCAGCAACGGTTGTCAATCCACAGTCGTTGGACGAGTTCAAAACTTGGCAAGGGGAGATCAATTTGATTATAAACAAACTCTCCAGAGAGTTCTTGAACCGCAGAACATCCAATCCAACGAGCGATTCCGATAGTGAATACGGATTGGATGCTAGTGATCGAATCAAGAGAAGACTCTATTTGCTTGTTCGGTTCATCGGAGCCAATGCCCTCAAAGTTTTGAAGAGCTTCTCCATCAGCGTATTGGCCATCTTGTTCATCGTCTGGTGTATCAAAAAGAACGTGGTGGTTGAGCGAACCATGGTTAGGAAACAAGGCCCCAATGCCGGCAAGAAGACCGAAGAGTTGGTCATTAACATGATCTTGAACACAAACGAAAACAAATGGTTTATCCGAATGCTTACGTTTGTCAACAGCTTCGTCGGTTTTGTGTAATATCCCCTTTGACGTGTTCATGCCCCTGCTCCATGCCCCATATACATAAATATATAATACAATGTAGGTTTGATGGCCATGTCCTGCACATGATGCTCTGCTGAAAAAAAACTAGTGAGACTGAAAAATTTCGAGATGAGATAAACCATATCACCAAACCACTCATGAACATTCATCGTTGTAGATTTGTGGATTACACCCCGCACACCATAAGTGCCGTGGCGTTCAGTCACGGCTCAAGCATAAACGCTGTGGCCAGCAGCGACTTGCGAATGGCTGTCGGCAGAAACAATGGAGACATTGAAATATGGAACCCCAAGTTCAACTGGACCCACGAACTCACGTTATATGGGTCCCAGGGCAGGTCGATCGAAGGCTTGTGTTGGGCTGTCAATGAACAAGAACCTACGCCTCGGTTATTCTCCATCGGGGGGTCAACTTATATTACTGAATGGGATTTAAGCACGGGCTTGCCCAAGACCAACTACGACTGTAATGTGGGAGTTATCTGGTCTATTGCTGTGAACAAAGCCGGAACAAGATTAGCTATCGGCAGTGACGATGGAAGTGTGTGTATTGTGGACATTTCTGGAGGTAGCGGGTCGTTGGAGCATGAAATGGTGTGCCAAAGACAAGATCTGAGAGTGTTGAGCATCAAATGGTACGAAGACGAAATAATAGTGGGAGGGTGTGCCGATGCCCGGATCAGATGCTGGTCTGCTTCCAAAGACACCAAAGGAAGAATCATGGGTACCATGAGAGTGGACAAGTCCAAAACTGAAAGTACGTTGGTGTGGTCTGTAGGAGTTTTGGCCAAAAGGAAGCAAATTATCTCGGGAGATTCTACCGGGTCCGTCAAAGTATGGGATTTGAACACTTTCACGTTATTGCAGAGCTTCAACAACCATGAGGCCGATGTGTTGTGCATCACTAATGATACTAATGAAGAGAAATTTTTCACTGCTGGTGTTGATCGGAAAATCCACCAGTTCAACTTAATAAATGGCACCTCCAAGAGCTCCAAGTGGGTGCACAGTTACAACAGACTATTGCATTCCAACGATGTCAGATCCATGGCCGTGTTTGAAAGTAAAGGGTACAACTTCCTTGTGAGTGGAGGTGTTGAAAAATCGATAGTGATTCAGTCCACCGATCAATTCCACGATGGGAATTACAGAAAATTGGCCATGACTCAACAGCAAAAGAACGTATTGGTGCACGAACAGGAGAAACTCGTGGTGATGTGGCAAGACCAGGCCGTCAAGATATGGAGGGCAAGCTCTGCAACCGGAGCTGACGACTCGCTGTGCAAATTAGTGTCGAAACTCACTTTGAGCGATGAGGAAAACATCACCAGTGTAGCCCTCAACGAAGACGCCAGCTTGTTGGCGGTTTCTACCATGGATAACGTCAAGGTGTTCCAATTGACCAATGTGGGCTCCAGTGGGAAGTTGAAGGTGCAAAAGATCAAAGCTTCAGGCGTACCAGGGGCCAAAAAGGTGTTGGTTTATGACTCTAATAAATTGATCATTTTGACATCAAGCGAAGAGTTATTCCTGTTTAATATCAATGTGGACGACCAGAGTATCACTTTGGAGGACGAAATCGAATTCGAAGACGATGGGGTCAGGTCCAATGTCTCGTACATGAACAATATCAAGAATATGGTTATCAATCCCGCAAAAGATACTTTGGTGATAAGCAGATTCAGCGGAGTGATTCAAGTGGTGAATTTGGTCGATTTATCGGTTTACGAGTTGGCAGAATTGACTCCTGTTCCCCATTTGATTGAAATCTCCAACAAGAACACATTGGTAGTTGTGAGTGAAGACAACAAGATCCACGAATTTTACATAAAAGAAGACCAGAAGTTAGAGTCTTTAGTCACCCCGTGGTCCAAGAGGAACAGTGAATTTTTGCCCAAGCAATACCTTACTTTGGTCGATAAGCCGGAGGGCGTTTTCATGGATGGCAGCAAATTATGGATCTATGGGAAGAACTGGTTGTGCTTCTTCAATATGTCTTTGAACATACCCATCAATAAATTCTACAAGAACACAGCTACTTCCAAAAAGAGGACAAGAGATGGGTTGACCATCGACGAGGACGATGAAGATGGAGAAGAAGAGGACGACACCAACATGACGTCGATGTTATTGTCATTGAAGCAAAGCCAAATAAATAAGATCAAAGAACAAGATAAGGACACCGACGACACCGAAAAACCATTCTGGATCACTGACAAATACAGGCCCATTTTGTCAGCAGCCAAGTTTGGTGGAAACGACTTGGTTATTGTCGAAAGGCCTTTGTCTGTGGCAACGGGCCCTGCATTTAAAATCCCAAAGATAAAAGTTTGAGCTTTCTTTTTATTGCTTACATAGAATACACAAGTTGAAACTACAACAGAATGTCTCCCGTCCCTACTCAATCTTGGGAACGGCTCTGGCGCCCTGGAAAAACACCCGGGCAGCAGAAGCACATCCCATTAAACACTTTTGGGGATGATCACCACTCTTATCCTCGCCCTTCAAGCCCCAACCCTTTCTCTCACCGAACTCTTTCTTGTACTTCTTATCGTAGACCTCTCTGTAGGTATGGTGAGGTTCAAAACTTTGGAGGTACAATCCGTCCTCCGGATCTCTCATATACTCATAGAACATCACCAAGTGCCTTCTGATCTCCTCTTCAATCCGTTTGGGCAAATCGCCTGGAGCATCTGGTCCCACGAACAACAAATAGTCAGATAACCCTTCAATCAAAAGCTGTACAAAGTACGACGAGTCTCTCCAGTATCTTTTGCTCATGTCGTAGTCCCTGTCGTAGAAGAAGACATTTCTGTTAATTCCGGCATCGGCCAATTCGTCGGCGATCTTCTTCCAATGTTCATCTTTGGTGTAATGGTACAAATGAGCGGCTGCCGACAATGTGGTCCCCAAGTTGTAGGTCCATTTCGTATCATTTGGGCCATTGGCGGTGTCTTGAATCCCGTCCTTGATCAATTTGTCACCAGGGTCCTGCAACACCTTGATTTGCCAGTCAATGCACTTGGCTGCAAAATCAATGTACACCTTTGCCTCGTTAGGAATGAACTTGGCGATCTGCAAGCAGCACTTGGCGGTCTCTGCAGTGGTACATGCATTCAAGTACGGATTGGTGATGTGCCATTTCATTCCTCCTTTGTTCTTGACATTGGGGTTGTCGTTCCATCCCCCCATCAAGAACCGGGTCAATTCCCGTCCCTGGTCCAAGTATTTTAAGTCCCCTGTCACTTCGTAGGCCGTCAACATGGCACTGCACACCTGGGCGTCATCATCGTAGTAAATGTCCTTGTCGTTGCCGTTGTTTTCGGCGGCAGAATACCCCTTCAAGTGGGGGTTCTTGTACTTCTGGAAAATCAGAATGGCCGGGTCAACTAATGGCACAAGCTCCTTGTAAATCCGGGCTCCGTCCACCACCGCCTGTGCTGCCACAGAGACGGCCCACACCACAAACTTATCGTTGTTGTAGCACCCACTGCACTTTTCTGGCGCTATGAATGTTCTTTGATGTTTGTTGTAGTATTTTATCCACATATTCCGCACAACGTTGTACCCTTCAAGGTTGGGATTTGAAAGGGTCATGGTCAAATATGTGAGTCACTTCTTTGTTGTGGATGAATTTGACGTATCAATTGAACTTGCAATTGGCGTTTAAAGTATCAAGCTTGTTGTTTAAGTTTAAGTTGCTAGAGGAAAAAAACGTGCTACGATGGTATCGGTCTTTGTCGTGTGTCTACCAATAGTACCTGAAACTCGATTAAAATATATATGCACGTAACGGTACAGAATCTAAATTTTACAAAACCTGCAAACCTTAGTTTTCAGCATTCAATGGTTTTTTGCAGACAAACAACATCATTGGAGTGAACAATTTCTGTTGACCACCAGCGACCAAGTTCACAGCAGCGTCTTCCAAGGCAACGGTGACTTGCTTCGTACCTTTAGGAGCCAAGCCGAGTTTTTCCAATATTCCAACAGATTCGGTGGTGATGAATCTACCAATTCTGGAAGTTCTGAAAATAGTGAAGTAATCACTGAGTTGCTGGACGTACTTGAAGTCACCGGCCAATGGATAGTACCAAGGGATTTCGTCGTCATCGTCAGCCAAATCTCTTTGGTATTCGATCTCGAACCCTACGGCCTTCAATGCATCAACGGCCACATCTTTTTTGAACATTTTGGGGATCCCGTCACCAACTTCAATACCGTAGGCAATTTTACGGTGTTCTTCATTCGTTTCATCATATTTATCAGTCATGACCCATTCGTAAACACCAAAGGTTCCACCTGCTTTCAAAACCTTGAAGATTTCCCCGTAGACACCTTCCAACACGGGGGCGTGCACGGTTGCTTCAATGGCATAAACAGCGTCGAAGGTTTCGGGTTCGAAATCCATTTGCATGAAGTCTCCCTTGACGAAAGACAACTTGTCGGTCAAATTGTATTTTTCCGAGTAATGGTTGGCTCTTTCGATTTGGTAATCGTTGTTGTTTAAACCAACAACAGAGCACCCGGTGAATCTGCTGATTTCTCTGGCAGGTCCTCCAACACCACATCCCACATCCAAGACTTTCATATTTTCAGTGATGTTCATCTTGTGGGCCAAGTAGTGCTCGTGTCTAGCGGTGGCTTGTCTGAACACTTCTCCTTTGTAGTATCTGGAAAAGTGGAAAGAAGAGCCCCATCCGTACTCGTAGAAATCCGTCACCAAGTTGTAGTAGTGGTGGGTCAATCTGTTGTAGTCATTCAACCTCTTGTCTTCGTCGTCCTTACTGACACCCCCGTCCCAGTGCTTGAAGTATCCTTCAGAGGCGACGTCTGAAGCGTCCTTCTTTTTGGCAAGGATGGCGCTTAAACCAGTTTTTTTGTAACTTTCTCCATGCAACGCCTTGGCGAATTGAGAGTCTTTGTCGTGCTCTTGTTGATAAAGGGTTTGCTTACTCATAACGACGGACTTTGGTAGAGATGGTATAGTTGAATATATCTCTAGATGAACTAAAACCAAAAAATAAATAAACGCCAAAACTCGGTATTTATATTTGGAAAATAATTATTTTGGCGTTGGCCTGGTCGTTTACCTCGTTTAATTTTTGGGCTGGGTTTTTTTCGGTCCAAACGCTATACGACGAACATTAAACGCCTTGCGTCAGACGTGTGAGATGGGCCTTCGTATCAGATATCGTACTCCACTTTATCTTCCTCATCGAGAAAGTCGTCGATCTCGTTTAGCTCCTTCTCTTGGTCTCCCTGGTGTTCGTCTTTCACCGAGATTTCTGCTGCCGGCACTTCTTGTTCTTCTCCCACGGTGTCAAACGACGGAGGCTGTTCCTCGTCGACGTGCATAGTCTCAGTTTCTGTGGCTTGGGGGTCGTTTAACTCCCTTTGGTAGGCCCTCTCTCCAAACTCCTTGATAACTTGGTGGAATTTCTGCATATTTTTCCGAGTCAAGCTGTCAACCATATACTCAGCGTCCTCCTGCCTATGAGCGAAAACTTGCATAGTGTCCTCCAACGCTTCGTCTAAACTCTTGAGTAACTTGTGGCTCAACGAGTCACTGAGGTAGATCTTGTTGAAGTTGTTGATGATCGTTTTCTTGACTTGTTTGGGCGTATCTTGCTCAAGTGCCTGTAACAAACTGATAATCTGCCATATAGGCGACTCCGATGTTTCTACCACTTTTTCTTCGGCCTTCCTCACAAGATTGTTGGGATCACACCAATGGATCAACTGCTGGATAACTGAAGTCGCCGTTATGGAATTCAAGATCTTCAAAGCCGGCTCGTTATCTTTGTAATATCCTTCGTATTCAATTTGCCGTTTACTGAACTTGTAAACGACATTTCCTGAGATCTTGGAAAGCTTCAATTGATGTTTGGGGTGGCTGAAGGAGTATACGGGGATACAGAACGATAACGTCTGTCTCAATTTGTTGTTGAAATAGTTTTTGGCATCAAAATACGCCAAAATCAATATCTCAAGAAGATCTTCAAACTCTTCTTCTTTCTCCTCTGGACTATCGAATAAGCTGTCCCCGAAATTCTCTAGGATATCGGCAAGATATAGTTTACATAATCCTTCCGCCGTTCTTGCTTGCAAATTCCCCATTTTGTAGTTTTTCAACGATTTGATGAACAATTTGTTCAAGGACAATGAATCAACGTATCTGGTCTTGCCAAAGTCATACTCTTCATTACCTGTCAGCTCATTGGTGCCTGCATCTAACACACTGGTACCATAAGTCGATAAAACATCAATTATGGCCTCTGTAGCTATGATCCTAAACTCTTCGTCGAATTTACTCAAACTCACAACTCTTCCGAAAAAGTACAACTTCTCTATAGCAAGCTCCTTATCCAACAACATGAATAGCCCTAGACACTTTACCCCTAGTTTATTCGTCATTGAACCATCCTCCAATAGCACTGCCGGGTACACCAAACTCTGAAGAATGGACCCCAAGGAGTAATTGTTTGTCAATGGTTCGTTGATCAATTCAAGTAAATGCTGTGTCAAACTCAAACATTGGTTCATGATATCTCTCGATGGAACCTTGGGCTGTATTCTTCTTCTCTTTGAGCCGCTTTTATTTTTGGAGTACGATCTACCAAAATTTTGGTCATCGAATACATTATCGATTCGGTTTAGGTTGTTCGTGTAGTCAGGGTTAACTTCTCCGTCACCGTTTTCGTCATTATCGACCCCTTGTGAGTTTGGGTCCTGGCTCTCCAAAATGTCTGCCTCCTCACCTTGTTCACCGTCCGATTCTGAATCTGAATCACCGAGAAACCCTGAAATAGCTGAATGAAAAGTTTCGTCGTTCTCATCAAACATAGAGTCACGAATATCCGTGATGATCTCTGTACTCATACTGATGAAGTCTCGTTCGTTGATACTCAATATCTTCAATACTTTCAACGTTATATCGGTCAACTTGTCGGATAGCTTTTCGTTGGTAAGACTGGTTCTGATAATTTGTAACATTGATCTTCTTCCCGCTTCGTCTGCATAATCATAATCTTTGCTGATCTTAAGTAGGTTCTCTATGATGAACTCCAATTCACTGTACTCTTCTTTAAACTCCCCATACTCTTCGTTTACGGCTTGGTTATTTTCTATGATAAGCTCATTTTCTTGCTGAACTTGTGCTTGTTTCGATTGTAAATCGGTAATCTTCATTTGGAGTTTTTCAATTATTTGTTTCCTGCTTTCAAGGATATCTTCGTCATCCCCGGCATTTTCTTCGTCCTCCTGTTCGTATTGTTCCAACTTTTTCAAAAGATACTCCAATTCTGAACCAATTGCATACAAATCCGATTCTTTCGTTTCCACGCTTCTTTTGAACTCATTGTGTGCATCGATCAAGGTCTTGTTTTTGAACAAGGTGGCTTTCCTCAACTTAAGATACTTGTACAAAATATCACTGAGTTCAATCAAATCCACATACTTTTCGTCAATAAGGTTGTAATAATTATTCTCTGTCAAGAACTCGAAAAGGTTTCGTAACAAGAACGATTTTTCCACTGAAAATTCTTTCCAGTACGCTTTATCAAACTTCAAATTCCTGACAACGTCAAGGTTAACTTCAAATAAGTGCTTCAATAGCTTATCGATGCTATCATCCTCATCGAATAAGTTGAGGTTATCAAGCAATTGGAGAAAATCTTTATCCACTGATTCCAACCAGTAATTATTGAAGAGCTTCAAAGCGGCATTTTTCACGCTTGGTTCTCTATCGTTCATCCCCCATTGGACCAAGAGACTTCTTGCATCGAGGTCTATCTCCCTAAAATCTCCAAACTCTTTTAAAACTCTTGAATACACAATCCGCCTATTAATGGTGTTGACGTCTCTGGCCCTTTCGATGAGATGGGGCAACGTACTCGTGTTTTTCACCAAGTTGAGCAAAGCGGCCCTTCTCACCTCGGGACTGTCATCATTCTGCATCACCTCTACTAACAACCTGCTGAAGAAATTTAAGTTCTCTTCCCCGTTTGCTTGGGATTCAAAGTCGTCGTCTTCAATATGCTGAAACCTCGACAACGCCACCACCGCTTGCAATCTCACGGTGGGTTCTTTATCTGTTAACCGCTTCCTCAATGAATGCACCAACGACGTGAATACAGTGGCATCTATATCACCTATGAAATTCACTAGGTAAGCGATCAACTGAATGATTCTATACCGCACGTTCCTATCTTTGGCCTCCACCCCTCTCAACAAATGGTTGAGCAAGTAATTGGCGATCCGTGTAGTGATGTTCCCTTCTTCGCTATCGTCATTCATCATACTCTCGTCTTGTTGTTCCTTCTGCTGAAGCTTGAACAAATTGGCTATGAAAACAGAACAAAACTTAATGATTCTATCGCCACTTTCTTCCCCCTTCTTCAAGGGGAGAATCTTATTGATCAACTTGGTGAACTTGAACGAAAACGCCTCTTCATACCCCATATCGATGGCTCTTCTGTGTAAATTGGTCAATATCACTACAAGTTTCCTGTGACTGGAAAGACTCATTTGCGCTTCTTGAAACACTTGCGTCATCGCCAGATTGATCTCTTCCACTTCGCTCATTCTTCCAATAGACTTGGCTGTCGGCCTTGCTGCAACTTGCATCGTGTCAAAGTCAATAAAGGACGGTTGGTGGCAATAAAAAGGTATTAGCTGTGGATCAAAAAAGAAGGGTAAGTTTGTAAACAAACGCGAGATGCGGATACAGTTTTGATAGAGCAAAAAAAATGAGCGGTACGGGAATCGAACCCATGTCTCCTGCTTGGAAGGCAGAAATGTTAACCACTACACCAACCGCCCGGTGTGAAGGAAATGCATCCCTGAAAATTACTCGACAGGATTGGTTAACTACAGAATAGTCTTACCTTACTTGCTTCAATTCTATGCCAGGAAAGTAGCCGTCAGCGTATGGGGCTATAAAGAGACGTGTGGTAGGAAAGACTATCCAGAAGTGGCAGTATGTTGATGTCAACATTGTGGCATATTTTGTTGTCTGATATGTTCATCCGAGCACGACGGCATACTCAATGTCTGATGTGATGTTTTAACTTTGCTACAAAGGCTATGACAGAGTCGGTGACCCTGACGGTTTTTGCTAGTTTACCATGACGTTGAGATACTCTTTTAAGTCCTTTGCAACATCGGGAAGGGCCCATTTGTGCGTCGTCCTTTCTTACTTATTTAGTACTAGACAGTTTCAATGTGCCAGTGAAAGGCACCAAAATTGTGTCTAAATAGCCAGGGAAATCTACAAGCATAAACTCCATGACAGTTCTACACCCTATGGTTTTTACCCATTTTAACATGAACTTTTTGTGGTTAAATGGGAAGGAGTTAAATTGTGAAAATCATAAAGTGAAAAATTCAAAACTCACTCGATTTACAGTCTTTTAATAAACAGCGGAATTGGCAGCCAATTCAAATATGATTTATATACTTCGTTTCAAATTACTCTATATACACAAAATCAGTACACAAAGACAAGAAACACGCCCCCCTCAGTGTTGTTATAACTCTCTTTGGTTGTTTCGTTACGCGTGATTCAACTCGTCCCTTTCGGCGATGAATTTACCTACATTCTTCTTGTATATGCTGTTGAACTGGTTCAAGTTCTTGAACACATCAGAACACTCAATTAAGTAGTCCAAGTTGTCGGCTTTGTCGCCAATATCAGACAAGCCCATTATTGACCGGAACAAGCTCAAAAGGTTGGCTTCAAAGTTCTTCAACGTCAAGTCAGCAAAATTCTTCTTTATGAACTGGAGGATCCGTAGCGTGCTCAACATGTTTTGCTTGACGGCCTTAAAGTTTATGAGCGTGTTGATGGTGGCCAATTGGCTGAATTCAGGGATATCCAATTCGTTTTCCAAGGAGATAATGGAGTTTTGAAGTAGTTTGAGGTAGTAGTCCAACCTGGTGGAGTTGTTGAGTGTCGTTTCCGTGGTGAGTTTCCTGATTTGGAGAAGCCTCTGGTTGATTTCACTGTTGAGCTGGTTCACCAAGAAATTCAAGTGGATTATCAACTTGTTGGAGATGTTGATTAGTTTGTTTAAACTGGCTTTGGAGTAGTCGTGCTCTTTGAAAAGAGCGTCGAGATAATTGGCAGGGTTGAATTCGTCTTCGAAAAACATCGACGTGGTGCCGTCCACCATCATGTCGAGCGGCGCCAGCGCGTTGCTGGAACTGAAGGCAGATGTCATACAAGCTGTAAAGAAAACAGATCAGAAGATCGCTAAAAAAGTGAATCGCATTTTTGGTAATTTGAAGATGTTTGATATAGTCACAATCCAGCACACGTTTGAAGACGTCATCGCCGATGTTCGAGACGGAGTGGTCGAAAATGAAAGCTTTTGGGTTGCCCGCCGAGAACCGTCTCCTGAACTGGCACAAAAGCTTCATGAAGTCAATTTGAAGCAGGGAAAAACCATTGGCGACATTGCATTCAAGTCCATAGGCGGCCACACGTACGAGGTGGACTCAAAATACCGCTTGAAAACCGGCAAGTTTGTGGAAATGACTGGCGTGTGTGCCGTGAACCGCATAGGCAACGACGTGTTGCTAGGGACGAGCAAAGGGGAGTTGTTGACGTATAATTTGGTGACAGGCCACAAACGGTGTGTGGCCTCGTCTGCCCATTTTCTCGACGTGGTGGAGATCAAAGTGTTCCCGTCGAAGGAAGTGGTGATGACGGCAGGTAGGGATAGACAGGTGAAGTTGTGGCAGGTGAACAAGTTGGAGGAGGAGGGAGAATGGCGGTGTGTGAGACAGTTCCAGTGCTTGAACTCCAGCAATGTGGAGCTCGTGGGCCGGGGCCGGAACTTCGTGCAAGGAAACAGCAATGGGGCTGTGAAGATGTGGGAGTGTGGCAGTGGTAAGGCTGTTTATGAGTTCTTGAAGGCCAAGGATAAGGACGATACAGTGACCAATGTGGCGGTGGTAACCACCGGAGCTGGAAAAGTGGAAGAAACGCAAGACCGCCAACGGCACGAACTCGAGTTCGAAACTGAGAACAAGCTGGTGATAGCTGCGTACTCTAAAGGCGATATCATCAAGTTCGATTTGTACACCAAGCAGCTTGCTCATTTGGATATCAAGTACAAGGTCAGTTCTATGAAGGTGGTAAACGACCGGTTTTTGTTCATTGGAACTGAGGACGGGCTTTTGGTGGTGTATGATATCAAGGACCGAACCGTCAAGGTGTCCAAAGAACTCAATCCGTTTCCTGTGCAGTTGGAAGTCAAGCCCGAAGAACTGGAGGTGAAGGTGTTTGCGTACAATGGAGAGGAGACTTTGATTATGTTCACAATTGGCGTTGAAGACTGGGCCGTGAGCGACATTGTGTACCTAGCGGGTCTTCCCGAGATGTTCAAGGTGCGAGGTTTGGTGTACGAGGGGAAACGGTTGGTCGTGGCCAGTGATTGTGGATTGATGGTGTACGAGGTTTAGTCTGTACCAATAGGCCTTTATACATATCCTGCATATCGACACACCACTATGTACAGGACGGGAAAAATACCGGTCGGAGTTTAACGAGACGGCGGAGGCAAGAGAAACGAGAGATCTAATTCGATTCGGTAGACATGTATTCATAGCTCAACTATAATTTTGGTCTTGGATCTAAGGACTTGAAAACGGTTTCAATGGAAGTGGCCTTCATCATGTTACCCTTGATTTTCAATTTACCGTTCATGAATAATTTTTGACCGTTAGCTTTACCGTTGGCCAACTTGACGAAGTCACCGTCTTTCAAGATCAATTGCACATCGTTCTTTGGAGGCTTGTCAACCTTGGAAATAGCACCTTTGTTCTTCAAGTCCAAAAACCAGCTTTGATCTTTACCGTCCTTGTTTTTCAAAGTGAAAACGATGGTGGCCTTGACACCAGCGACGGCCTTTTTGGCAGTAGCGTCATCAGCTAATCCGTCAGCTAATTGTTGTAAGAAAGGAGAAGATTCGAAACCGTCGGCAGTAACACTCATTTTGTTGGAATATTAATAAGTTGGGGGAAAGCAAAATTAATCTGGGGGAATTATTGGGTATTTATACCATCAATGAAGAAAGAATGAAATTCACAGGTGGTCATGTGAATTTCTTGCTCACCGAGGTGTGACAACTCGAGGGGAAGCGCGGGCCCGCCACCGCCAGCGACCATAAAAAGTGGCGGCACAGTTAGCGAGAGGTCGCACTAGCAGCAATTCCGCCAGAACCCCAGCCGCTTTGTTTGGCGAGCCTTGGGGTGTCTGTGAATGTGGTTCGTTAGTTGATGACCATACCGGAGGTGATAGTTCAGCCAGGTTATAGTTGGTGCAATTTTTGGGGTAAGTATCGTTGGTGTGGGACCTGTTAGGTAATTATCTTGTGCTAATTGCTGTTTAACTTGTGATAGTGAGCGCGGCTTATATGCAGGACACGAACATCAGCAGAACTGGCACGGTTGAAAAGCGTTTAAAACCGGTAAATGTACGGGAAAAAGCCATGGAGCTGAACCTGGAGACTACAGTGGGCGGTCTGTTGGTTTTCAAGCAGATCAGAGGCCGCTGGGGTGGTGAAAAAGGTTGTTGATTTAGGGCCCTAAAGCCTTGTCTTTGACTGAGATCGCGTGAAAAAAAAACTCACTTATCTCATCTCTTATTAATGTTCAAATCGTCACAGTCCAAGGCACAAAGCGCCAGTTTAATAAACAAGCTCACGACAAGCATACATGCTGGGGAAACCACCAGTAAAAGCACGACCGAGCTTTTGAACGACCAGTTCAAGCCCAGAACCAAAAAAGTTATAAAGAAACAAAACAAGGCGCTCTTGAAAAAATCCCAGCAGCATGCCAAAGAGCTCAAACGTGTGAAGTACGAGATGATAAAGAGCAAAAAAGACACAGGGGAGTTGTCGGTAGAACACCAGAAGTACTTGAAGAGATTGGCCAAGAAGAACAAGAATGTGTTGTTGAAGAGTAGCGAGATTGAAGACTTGGAGTACGACGCCAATGCCATACAAGATGAGATATTGAATTTCGGTAAGAAACAACAGAAGAAGAAGAACCAGTTCAAGACAAAGATAACCACCAGGTTGACGCCGGGTTTGGCACCTGTGAGTTATGACTCCGACGATGAATAGGTGTATATTTAATGACCAACGACTTAGACTGTTTTGTCGACCGCTTAGCACTTTCAAGCACTTTGGTTTCGACGACGTAGACATGCAGGAGCACAGTGGTAACACTGACGACTACGTAGACGCTAAGGAGTACCGTGGTAACGACGCTGCTCTGGCGTTGTGGTCGTGCTCGAACGGCTGCCCGTTCTGGGACAGTTTACCAAGGCTGATCACTGACATAAACACATGATGGGTTTTGTACTTGGCGTGAGTGTCAGCTACCGGCGCTTTAATACCTTCATGCCTTCTTCAAATGAGGGCGGTCCTCCTTCACCCAAAAAGTTGGTCAACGGCGGGGAGAGCAGAATCAAGTAAAGAGGGAGTGGAAACTGAAGAGAGAGGCAAGTCAAGGGAGAGACAACTTAAGACTCAAAACAAGTGAAGAGTATGTGCTCGTGGAACGATACACGAGCGAAGGAGAAACAGGTCGGAGAAAAGATCAATGGCGTCTTCAAGTTGATCGCCAAGTTTTAATTCTGGTCCATTTGGTTATATAACATGGCTGCGAAAATTCATCATCCATATAAGATTTCTCTGATAATCTTGCTGCTGGCCCCTGTTGGTTCAAGTTGACCATCTTCACAAGTGAGCTTCGCTGAAGCAATTTACTAGTCTAAGCGTCTCCGGAAAACTGAATACAAGCATTTCGATTACCACCAATATCATTACAATCGTTGACATCACCAGAATGCTTATAATGAACAGCCGGCAATCCCCAGCTTCGTCTTCTAACAAGCCCAATTCTAAATCAGTCATTTCGTGTGGTTGTCGTTTAATTTCACGTTGTTCGGAAGTCTATATAATGCAAATGAAAATTGGTATGTTCACAACCAAGAATCACTGGCATACCAAAGTCGAACAACTGGTCGTCTTCTAATCTCTCAACTCATACAAATACTGTCTGACATCAGAAGCAATCTTTCTTATAGATCTCTTAGGGTCGTCGAGACACCTGACCAAACTATTAAGGATTTCGGTTTTGTACAAGTAAACGGTGGATTTTTCGTTACTCTGGAGCAATTTCAATAAACAAACAAGCGACAAGTACCTTATCCTCTCATTGTTGACAACCTTGCCATTTTGGACGATCTTGGTGCTTGATAATTCCACCAACCGTTTGACAAGGAAAGAAAGGTTATTGGACAAATTATTGGTCTCTATAATAATGGCCAAAGTGTCAAGACTGGTTTCCAATAATCCATTCACCTGGATGGACTTCAAAATCAACGGAATAATGTCATTTATTTTGAACTTCAACACGTTGGAATCGATGTTTTGCAAAAGGATGGACAATAAACTTAAATAAACGAGGTTTTCCAGGTGTTGGAGAATTTTCTCTAAAATTATGTTGAAAGCTTGTTGTTTGTAAAGCAACCTGACGTTCAAGTTCTGAACTTTCGAGATGATCTTGTTTCCCTTGGCCACCTTGGTGCTGGAGTAAATCTTGAGGTCTTTCAAGATAATGTCAAAAGATCTGAGAACCAAATCACTAGGGCTTTTATCCAATAATGCCAAATTCTCGTTCAAGTATTTGAGGCCAACGGGGTTGAGTTTGATAACCAATGACTTGATGATCCACACAGATATCTCGTACTTCTTGGCGTTTTCAGAATTGAATAAGTCCTTCAATTTCATGTCCAACACATTACTATTGTCGTAGAACTTGTTGATAATTAATGACAAATGTTGTAAGTAGTTGACCTTCAAGGGCCCATCTTCAAGGTGGTAGATGATATCAATGATTTTATCAACGTCGGTATCGGTCACGTTCAATTGAGTGGACTTGTCGATATTACTCAAAACCTTGTTGAAAATGATGATCATGAAGCTTGGATCTTCCAACAATTTTAGGCCATCCAACCCTAGCGTATCATTGGACTTGCCTGAGTAAAGGGATTGGGAAAACTGGTTCAAAATTTCTTGATGTTTGGTAGAATCGTTATACTTGATGATCAAGCCGATTAGTTCACCAATGATTCCAAAGAGGTCCAAATCATCTGGATGCTTAGAGTCCAATTGGCCCAAGAATCTCATCAAGTTTGGAACAAAGCTCTTGAACCACGAGTTCATCAAGAATTGGTTTTCATTTTGAATCTTAAGAACCAATTTTATGACCAACTCGGTGATTTTGAATGCTATATCTTTCTGCAGGATGGTCAACTTGTTGATGAGCCTGATGAACAAGATCTCCAAGAATTGGTAGTTAACTATGATTCGTTCCAAAACCCCAAGGTATTGGTCAAACCTTGCAGAATCTTCCGCATTGGTGTCGAGCTGCCCAATCAATCTAGGCAAGTATATGTCTATGACCAACCTGTTTGTTTCATCGTTCTGTTTAGATACCAACTTGATGAACCCACAAATGATCTCTTCGATGATGATATCGCTAAATTTCTCGGTATTAGCCAATTCGAAGAACATGTCGTTGAGGATGGTTACAATGACATACTTTTCTTCGTGATCCAAAAGTTTCCGGAGTTCGATCAATTTGACATATTGCTGGATGATCTTACACTTCAATGTTTTTTCGATGTTCGACGAAACTTGTAACAACTGGCCCAAAAAGATGGTCAAGTTGTCTTTAATTTGGGTCAAAAAATTGTTCAAGAAGAAACTCGACTCCTCTGCCATCTGCTGGGACATCACTTGATATGATATTAAAATGTACCCAAAAGCATCGATTAGGTCTCTTTGTTTGCTGATAGTCATGGTCATGTCTTGTTCCATATCATCCTCCGAGCCGTCTTCAGTATTAGACACAGATAAGAACTTCCCAAGGTTTTCGTTCCTGAAGATATACCTATGGATTTGATTGAAGGTGATTTCACTGCTTGATGCCAAACTGCTCAACAAAATCACTCCTTGCTTGAAGTACTTGTTGCTGATGGACAAGTTGTCTTTCAAGTCTTTGGTGACAAAGTCAATATACACCTTCTGGTCCTGTAATTTGATGGTAAGTTGAGTCAAGATTTCCAACACCAAAAAAATCGATTTGTTATCGACACTATCGTCCATTTCCAACAAATCAGAGGGACCAAAGGAATCACCAGAAGGGTTGAACAACCCCGGGTTTTCATAATGCAAGATTTCGTACTTCAACCCATTCCAAAGCTTTTCCCAATATTCGATAAGCACATCTTCCTTGTAATTTTTAACTGCCTCTAGAATCGTTAAGAGAGTATCGTTTCTAACGACAGGATTGGTACTGGTCAATTTTTCGAACAAGCTGTCGAAGAGGGTAGGAGCGTAAAGCTCGTTGCATGCGAGACTAGCCCTTAGTTCCAACTTCAACTGGTCAGCTGTGATTTTATATGGATCATTTGCTGGAGGCTTGAAGGAGATAGGGAAGTAGCAGAATAAGTTGTCGAGCAATTCGTCAAGAAAGTGTTTTTCAAGGGTATTGTTGATGTCGAACGTGAAGTATTGACTCACTTGTTGACTAAGTTTGAACGACATGAGCAAGTTTCGAGGATCCTTCTCTCCTGAGGATATGTGAATGAACGTTCTCACGTACAAATCATGCATTTCCTTGTTGGCGACGATGACGTCCTTCGACACCGTCAAAAGATCCTGTACTAATCTGAAGATTTCATACCTGCTTTTGGCCAAGTGGTTGGAAATGTCGTACTTTTCATTTATGGTATTCAAAATCAGTACCAAATTGTTGTTCAAATTGGGATTAAACTGTTTGAATTGGATCAAATTATCCACTCCTTTAACCACGTACCGGAAACAAAGCCTGTCATCAAACTTGTTGAGGTAGAACTCGATGAACACGTTGATGTCTTGCTTGGAAAGTTTGGTGTTGTCGATTTCGTAGATCACTTCGGTCAAGCAGTGAAGGGACCGAACTCTTTCATCGTCATTTGTCGAGGTGATTTTATCCCCGAGTTTCTGAACAAATTCAAGCAACGTGAGTCCCCCCTGGTTGATGAGTTCTGCTATCGTTTTGGAGTATCTCGTGTACTTTTCTGTGTCTTCATCGCTTGAAAATGTAGCAAATTGTGCTATGAGTGTTGCGACGTCTTCCATGGTGGGAGAAGAACGGCAAAAGTCAATAAATAAAAAGGAACAAAAGCGGTGCTTAGGTCTGGGTCTATATGGAAAGGAATGGTAGCAGAAACGGTTCAGTTTTTCCCCTTTTTAGATCCAGCTGTTGGTCTATAAAACTGACAAGTCAGATTGATAAGTCAGATCTGTGGATTTTTTCTAGTAATCAAACAATCTCAGCACCGATGGACAAATGGTAGAGACACGACAATATTTAGAAGCCAGGACCTGTACCAGGAGACAGTTGGGTTAGAGGAAGGCCAAGTCGGCAGAGGCACACAGGATCCACAATGGCTTAGTGTGGTCGCTCTGCAGTCTTGAGCCGTGGTGAGTTGGGGACCAAACAAGATAATTGGTGGGAAATGGTACATATTTCTTCTTTGATAGTGTCAAAGAGTATGGTTCCGGGAGACCAGGGGCTCCAGCGAAGAGGGCCGCCCATTGTGTACTAATTGGCGAAAAAAGAATGTGCCACAAGAAACATCCACCCGCCCAATTGTTGTAGATCAATAAACAATAGATCACAAGGACACATCCAGGAGGCGACAAAAAGCTACAATCAGCGGTTTAACGAGGCTTGTTTGTGGTACGTTGGTTGTTTTTGTGGTTCATTGATTCCGTTTGTGGTTCACTGGTTCCCTTTGTGTACCAAAGGGTCCCACTGTTTCTTGGTTGCATGGTAGTTTGCCATTTTCTGTTTACTGCGAAATTTCTTTTCTAGGTGAAAACAATTTCTAAAGAACAATATCTCCTTAATACACCCCCCGTATTCTATACACATTTTCGGACAATTCACGAGTCCAACCACTGCAAACGTACCAACTAAGGGAATCTTCTGATTTCCACATTTACCATGATAGAAATCCCGGATTTGGAGGAGATCGAGTCTCCTAATATTAACCGAGACGTGCATCGAGACGTGCATCGAGATCCACATCACCCGCTGAAGTATTATGACCAAGACGAGGAAACATACGACGTAAACGACCAATTCCAGTCGTACACTGGCTTTGTCGAGAGAGACGGGTTTGTGGCGGATTCGGACCTGATCCAGGAACACCAGATGGGTGATCAGTTCAATGAGATGTCAATTAAAGAGGATATTGACTACGACGACGAAGAACGGTTCAAGAACTTCCAATTCAACACCAATGCGGAGCCCCGGAACGATTCCAACGTGTCCAATGTGTCGAACATGATGAGAAAGTCCGCACACCACCAAACGCCCCATACCGACATAAGCACCGACAATACGTCGGTAAACCAGGAATACAACTCCAAGGTGTCTTTGCCGCTTTCGAATCTGAGTTCGTTTGAGATAAATAGCCAGACTGTGGAGGTGAGCACGGCCAAGCCCATGCGTATGCACCAAGGGGGCTCGGACGGGCGTACGGGCAACTTTGAGTTCAAATTGCAAGATCCTCCCATGATCAAAGAGAAGAACCCATCTCAGGGAATGGGAGGATTTCTCCACATCGACGATCTTGAAAACGTGGAAGAGAATATAGACGAAGACGCCAATACGCCGGATCAGTTAAAGTTCAATACTTCGGCGGCCTACAAGCCCTCCGCCGACTTCAACGCCGGATACACACACGAACATGATATGGACGAAGAAGACGAGAAAAACGACATAGTCACAGAGATCGTGACTTCTCCCCACAACATCTCCCAGCAATTTGCGTCCCCGTTACAGTACACGGGGTCGTCGTCTTCCACTGCGAACGACCATATAAAGCCAAGTCCACAGCTCCCTCCACCGATGTCAGCTTCCACGATCCAGAAGTTGACACTCTCCAATGGCGAAGAGCTCGTTAGCATGAGAAAAGGGTTGGCCACCGACTTGAAGTCTCCTGCCGAGTACACCTTGCACATTGTGTTCACCCAGTTTGTTCGTCATTCAGAGAGAAAGTTGAACCTCTGTCTCGACTACTCCATACAAGACGAAGCACAGGTGATAGACTTATTGGCCGAAGGCAACGGTGATGACCAGTTCGACAAGATCATCTCGTCTTTGGGGTACATTGCCCGCAAAAAGCCTAAGCCCATAATCGATTCAGTGATGTTCTGGAGGAAATCCAAGAGTGAAGTGGCATCTTTGGCGGCCGCAGATGTGGAAAGGGTGTTGGTGAATGCCAAAGCCAGTTTCAGCAAGTCAAATTCAGGCATAACCCCCAGCAATCCAGGGATCAACAAGAACAACGTTAATAACGGAACCAAGACTGGGAGGAGTTTGAGTCTAATGAGAAGCAAAAGTCTTTCCAGGATAACGGCCCGAGAGCACCGTCGAAACCAATCAGCCTCTTCGGTGAACGTGTCCAAACCTGAAGAAGATATTGAACTTATGAAACAGAAGCAATTTCTTGACGACCAGTTCAACCACGCAAGAGACACGGCTTTACAAGCAGAGAGAAAGAGCTTGGCTTCTATCTACATTCTTTGTAGAGTGTTGATAGAGGTGGTAAAACAGACCTCATACTCGGTGATGGGGGACGATTTGGGAGGAAAATTGGAGGAGATTGTGTACACCCAGTTGAAGACGACCGATCCAATCAGCACTAGTGAATCGCTTTTGAGGTCAGCAAACTGGAACCTTTTCGCTGAATTACTAGGACATATGTCGGAAAAACGGTTTTTGAGTGTTAGTGACCGATTCATAGCGGACTTGGAGAAGGTTCCGGAGGAAATCGACCATGACGACGAACCCAGATTGCATTTATTGATCCATGGCATGAGATACTTGAGGTTGACCAACTACCCTTTGGAGATCTTTGAAGAGTCTGCGGATTTCATAGAGTCATTGGCCAAATTTTTCTACAAGGCCCAAAATGAGTCCATTATATTGGCATATTGTGAAGTTTTGAGCAACTTGCTCTTGCCGTTGGCCAATATCTTAACGGCAGAAACAAATCACCCAACGTGGGCCGGTGCCATTGAAAAAATATTCACCAAGGCCTACTTTATTTGGAATAGAGTGAACAAGTCCATCAGCCATTCCAATAACGACAAGAATGCTACTGCTTTGATAAACTTATCTCCGAGCTCAGCTTCGGTGTCGGGGAACATATCCAACATCTGGGAATGTTCTATCAACTTATTGACGGCGGCATTGTCTGTGTCAAGGAAAGAATTGTTTCAAGACCGATGGGTAGAGATAGTGGAGGAGAATATCGGTCGATTGAAACCCAAGGTCGATATTGAAAGTAAAACCACCTATATTACTTGCTTGGACAGGATACTCTGGGTTTACATTTTCCGGTTGACCGACACTTTGAACAATACCGTGAAAAAAATGGATAACTTATTCCAATTATTATTCTTCAACAGTGCTGCTACCAATAAAAAAAACCAGTGGGTCACCTCCGATAGTTACTTACTCAACGCCTTGGTAGAATTGATAAGGATTGTGGGGTACAGGCACCTCAACTATACCTTGGATAATGTCATTGTCAAATTATTGAAGTTGAGTTTCAATGGGCTCTCGTTGGAGAATTTGCAACCAGAGAAGCTCATATTCTTACTCAAAGGGTACTTGATGATATTGGAAGATCACGAGTTGAGCAGGAAACCAGATTTCCCTACTGATGAAGTATTGAATAAAAGAGTGAAGGAAAGACAAACAAAACCCAAAGGCAACAAAGATGGGGATTCTACCAAGAAGTTGGAATACAGTGAATTTTTATTCGCTGCCAAGAACTCCGATAATGCTTTAATCCATGAAGAGATCGTCAAGAGCTACGCCACGCTTCTTAGAATTCTCGATGCACAATACGGTTGTGAAATATGGAGTAAAGACGCCTCTAGTAGTCAATCGACACCTTTGTCTGCTACGTTCAACAAAACACAATCACCATTTTCAGCGTTTCATTTCGGTATTGATTTCTCCTACCAGGATGTGAAAGACCTCCACCTAGAGTTGTTTGCGACCATTATTGAAGCTGTGCCTTGGACGATGGTGCCTTTACTGAACGAAAAAGTTTCCTCCTGTGGAATTCCTTTCAAATCTGTGGTAGAGATTTTGACAAGAAACTCGTGTCATTCCAATTTCAGGATTGCAAACGCTTCCTCTTGTGTTTTAAGGAAGTTGGCTACCCGGAAGAACCCTTCCAGTTTGTTGAATTTCTTCGCAAAGTATGCATTCCAATTTTCAGATAAACCCAATCCCAATTACGACTCGGAGTTTTTGAATTCAAGCGAATTTCACCGATTGTTGAAATTGTACGTGGAGCTTTTGAATTCGTGGTTAAAACAGTTTAAACAAGTTAGTCGGGCAAAACAAGCCAACAGCTTCGTGCATCCATTGTCGCAAGACGATGAGTTGATGAGCAAAGATGTTTTGAACGATTTGTACCAGATAAACTACAAGACTGACGACTTGGGAGTGAGTCAAGGGCAGGCGAAGCTCAAAGCAAGCGACGAGTTAGAATGGAAAACCATCATAACGGTGATTGAAGAAATCGAAGGTAATGGCCTTTTCTTCCTCTGTAGCCAGGATTCGAAGGTGAGGTTCTTCGGGATCTCGATCTTGAAATTGGTGGAACAATTCGATCAGGAAATTTATAACGCTACCGATACCGCAACCAACACAGCGACCCCCAATGGGTCCGGAGAGCATTCCAGATCTTCTTCAAAGTTTGCTGCTGATATAGGAACTAGGTTGATCGATGTTTTGGAAAAAACCGATTTCTTGGAGCTTATAAAGCCATTGAAACTGGATTTGAGTGTCCCTGAACGAAACCGTATCGCCAAATTGAAACATAAGAAGTCGATCTTGATAAGGTTGGCCGAGTCTGATTACGGAATTGATTCCACCTTATGGTTCAGAGTGTACCCAAAATTGCTTGATATGTTCTTTGATAAGTGTCCTTTGCCGATAGCTTTTTGCAGAAACATCGTTTGTGTCCGATTGGTACAGATGCATGAGCACGTATTCGAGTTTTCAGAAAGCTACAAGAACTATACGTCGTCGCTCTTCTCGAGACCAATGAACGGCGTGGCTCCAGAAGTGTTGGTGGACCAGTGGAGGCTTTATTTGATCTTTGTATGTTGTTCTTTGACATCTACAAATGAGCAGAAGATTTCCTTCCCTGGACAACCAACCCACGGCAGAAAGAAGTCGCTACAGATGTTCATTCAACATCAGAAAATCACCAGTGCCAAGTCGATTTTTAGAATGGTGATACCTTTACTCAAGTCTCAACAAGTCATGGTGAGAGAATCTGTAATTGCTGGGCTTAGTTGCATCAACATAAACATTTTGAAGACGTTGCTTGAGAACGTGCAGGCTCCGTTGGGGGAATGGGACCAGGGCTTGAAAAAGAGAGATCAAAACGAAGACCGATTGAGAATCGAGATCATTCACATATTGAGTAAAGTTACAAGCCGGTTCGGCAGTCATAGTTTTATCTATGAAGACGAATGGATGATAGCCAACTTGGTTTCGATTATCAAAAGCGTGAAGAATTTCCTTTCAGCTGGTCAAATTCAGATAGACGTGGAATTCCAGAAGTTGAGGAGGTATTTCTGCATCTTTTTGGAAAAGGTGTTCATTGGACTTCAAGAAAAGAGTGGTTTGGATAGATGGTTACCATTTGAAGCCAGAATAGGATGTTTCAACTATCTCAAAGAATGGTGTGGGTACGGAGAGTCGAAGGAGATCACGGACGACCGGTACAACACTATGTTTGAAAAATGCAGACACAACAAGACTTTGGCTCCTGCTGCTGCTATTTTGGAGGTGGAAAGAACTCATTTGCAAACGGCGTCTTTGAGCTGTATGGCCACGATTTTGTCTGGGAGCATCACTCAGACAATTGACATCCCTGGGAAGACTGCTGTTATGTCTTTCGATGTTCCTTCGTTGATGAAATGGATCAACTCTTTATTGTGTTCCGAGTCTGACGATGCTCATGAAATCGGTAGAAAGGCTTTGGCAAACGTTTTGAGATTGAATCCTGACAACAGCGAGATCTACGAGGGGGTTTTGAGGAACTGCTATACTTCCAAGTCACCAAAGGCTATGGAGAGTTATTATGTCACCTTTGTCAGCTTTCTCATGGAAACCAAGCAATTCGAGAGTGTCCCGGGCGATTTACTCTCGTTAGTGGTCTTCTTGATTGGAGACGATAATTATGAGATAAGAAGTCAGAGCATGAAATTACTCGTGTTCTTAGAATCGAAGTTCTTCAACACAACCTCTGTCAAGGCTTTCTCGGAGGCTGTGAACAGTAGGAATAATGTGGTGTATAAGAAGGCTCTTTTTGAGATTTCGGTGCATTTGGCATCTTTACACCCCGACCACACTTTTGAACGGATCAGTTACTTCACCATGTGCTTTAGTGTGGTGGGGAACCGAACCAGAAAGGATATTTTGACGTGCTTACTTCCGTGGGTCCAAACTGTGGAATTGGCGTATAAGGTTGTGCCCAATGCCACCACTGAGTTTGACAAATTGGATTCGGATGCGAAGTTGGTCAAACCCGTTGAAGACTTGACCCCTGCTTCCATTATGGTGCTCAATAACCTTTTTGAAATCACTGTCAAATTCAGCTCCATTATTCTGAATGAAGTGGAAGCACTTTGGGTTGCCTTGGGTAGCAAGCCAGGCAATTTCGACAAGATTATTGAGTTCATAATCAGGAACTCATTGGAGAGGAAGAACGCTGGTTTTGTGGGGTATGCCAGGCAAATTGTTGACTATTTGAGTTACTCACAGGCCGATTTCAACATCATGGTGGACAAATTGATTGAAAATTTGCAACCGAAAGCGATGGTTCCTCCAAGGCCACAGCTGATCACCAGCGATTCTTTCCAGCTCATGAAAGAGATCCCATATGTGGCTAATCTATGGGAGTTGATTCCTTACAACGAGAAAGACGCAGCGTTTTCCCTAGGTCAGATCTCGCTCATATTCTTGGTTGATCTCTTCACTTCCCACAACGACCGGATGGTGGAACATTTGCCGTTATTGTTGCATGTCAGTTTTTCGTTATTGGATCACTACTTGCCAATCGTACAGGATGCAGCATCGACTTTGCTTCGTCACATCCTCCACACTTTGGCTCTCGAGGATCCCAAGACTGAGATGGCATTGAACAAAATAGCCCATAAGGACCAGGTGAAGTTCCTTTGGGTCTACGATGATTTGAATAACGATAAGAAGGGAGCTAGAACACCCAAGAATATGGATTTGTTGGTGAGAAACTGCTTGGAGATCTTGACGCCAATTATAAGTAATCTCCAAGACGAATGGAGTCGTGTGGCTTTGAGTTGGGCCACCACTTGTGCTGTTAGGCACATCGCGTGCCGGTCTTTTCAGGTATTCAGATCATTATTGTCGTTTTTGGACCAACCAATGTTGAAGGATATGTTGCACAGATTGTCCAATACCATCAGTGACGAAACCCCAGATATCCAAGGGTTCGCCATGCAAATCTTGATGACGTTGAACGCTGTCAATGCTGAGTTGGACAGTGAAAAATTGATTGATTTTCCCCAATTGTTTTGGTCCGGTGTGGCTTGTTTAAGCACCATTCACGAACAAGAGTTTATTGAGGTGTTATCTGCTATGTCGAAGTTTGTTTCCAAAATCGACTTGGATTCTCCTGAAACCGTGTCGTGTTTGATATCCACCTTCCCTCCAAAGTGGGAAGGGAGGTTTGAAGGCCTCCAGCAAGTGGTAATGGTGGGGTTAAGATCTGCCACGTCCTACGATCAAACAATGAAGTTTTTGGACAAATTGAACACCTTGCAAGATAGTGAAATCATCGGCCTGGGAGACACTCGGTTGTTGGTAACTATGGTGGCTAACCTTCCTCGTTTCTTACACGCTTTGGACCTGAAAACGACGCCGTCGGAAGTGGAAAGCACAGCGATGATTTTGAGTGAAATGAACGAGAGGAGCGGGAAACACTCTCTAGCAAAGATCTGTGTTTCTTTGGCGAAGAACAGATTCAGAAGTAAGAAGGATTTCTTGGTGCAAACCATATCTGCATTGAAGAACGTATTCTTCCCGGAATACGGAGCTCAAACTTTGGTGCTCTTACTTGGGTTTTTATCGAATAAAGTCAGCTGGGTCAAATTGGAAACTTTAAGTATTTTGAAGTATGTTTTCCCATTGGTCGACCTCCTGAGAGAAGAGTTCATAGGGGTGGGAGCCGATTTGATTTCCCCGTTATTGCGGTTGTTGTTGACCGACTACGCAGAGCCGGCGTTGGAGGTGTTGGACGAAACCGTCAGTATCTCCGGGTCTCAGCTTGACAAAGATGTGTTGAGAATGAGTCTAGGGAACTCATCGATGAAAAAGGAGTACGAGAAAACAGCCACTTTGTTCGGGATCCCCGACGACAGTGGATGGGCAATTCCTATGCCGGCAGTGACCGCTTCCAGCACTAGGAACAACGTCCACGCCGTGTTTTCCACATGCACGTCAACCACGAAGGTCGAAGACGAGCTGGAGCCAATCAATGGCGAAGAAATTCAGTTCCACATGGAAGACTACTATGTGCCGCCACCGAATGACACCGCCTCTAATATGGAAGACAAACAGGCCGCTTCTTTAAGTCACATGTGGGCAGCGTTAGATGACTTTGACTCCTTCTTCACCAAGGAGAATGACAATCACCCCATCAACAATAACACCTTGTTGGCGGCAGCAGCTAGGCGCGAGAACACGGGTCATCATGCCCATTCTGCTTCTGTCGACACAAAACTCAGCATCGGCAGCAACGCCATCGCTCCGTTGGACTCCGCTCCATTTGTGTACGACAAGAAAGCGTCTGTGATTTTGAACCGGAGTTTGGCAAGAACCCAGTCCAACAACTCGTTTAAGGCGTCGTTGGCAGACTCTATTGGAAACACAAACTATCGGGCCCCGGCGCTGCCTATGAGCACCAAGCGGTCGTATATGCCGTTCCGGAGTGGGAAGCACAACTACAAACAAAGAGACCACTACACCACGCCGGTGATGCCTACGTCGCCCACGTTTGAAGGCCCGAGTCCCGGAATAAGCACCATCAACCAGAACATCAGCTTCAACAGCAGCACGTCCACGCTCCAGAACGGGCACCATCATGGTAACACGCCCAACCTCAGACTGGTTTCATCGCCCATCGCAGGATCTTCCAGCGTTTCTGGACTCCGAACACCTCAAGTACCGGAATCGCCAGAGGCCGCCACATACGAGCACAGAGGTAACGTCAACACCGTGAGCAATGCCCCCACGATGTTCGACAACTTGTTGGGCACCAACAAGAAACGGGCCAAGAGGCTGGGTAAACAGTCTCCCAGCCTTAGGCCGGACAGTAGGCCTGTTAGTGGGCCGTCTGTCAATTCGGCGATGACTATGCAAAGTTCTGGATTGTCGTCGAATTCGCCTGAGAGCGGGCCCACCAGTGCCGGGACGGGTAATAAGCTCAAGGAGAAGAAGAAAAGCGTACCGAAATATAAGTAGTAATTGTATATGGACACAATAAAGACTGAGTGGTTGCAAGGCCTAGGAGGGGACCCTCATGTTTATATGCAGTATATTCAATATGTGCCTGCATACAGATTAGAGGACTGGCGGTATACATTTTCCAGTACTTATCTGCAGTATGTAGCGTTACCCACAGAATCAGCCAAACCCACCCGCTATATGCACGCCGTCTCTCAGTCTCCACGCGAGTGAAGAGAAAAAAAATTTTTATAGCAAAAGAATCACATTAACCACCCAAAATGCCACCAAAAAAGGTCCAACCAAAGCCTTCAGACAAGAACAAAGCCAAGGCTAAGGCTAAGGCTTCCGATGACAAGGCGTTCGGAATGAAAAACAAGAATAAGTCCAAGAAAGTTCAATCACAAATCGCACAAATGCAAGCAGGTGTAGATGGAGGTATGCAAAAGAAGAAGGAAGCAGAAGCCAAAAGAAGAGCTGAAGAAAAAAAGGCTGCAGAACAAGCCAAGAAAGATGCGCTTGCATTGTTTGGTATCCAACAACAAAAGGTTCCTTTTGGAGTGGATCCCAAATCGATTCTTTGTGAATTCTTCAAGAAAGGTGTTTGTACTAAAGGAGCCAAGTGTAAATTTTCCCATGATATAAACGTTGGAAGAAAGGACGCCAAGAAGGACTTGTACACAGATGCTAGAGCCGAAAAGGAGGCAGACACCATGGACAATTGGGACGAAGCTAAATTGAGGAGTGTGATTATGTCCAAGCATGGGAACTTGAAGACCACCACCGACAAAGTGTGTAAATTTTTCATCGAAGCAGTGGAAAATGGAAAGTATGGTTGGTTCTGGGTGTGTCCCAATGGCGGAGCAGAGTGTAAATATAGACATTCCTTGCCACCAGGCTTCGTATTGAAGACCAAAGAGCAGAAGAAATTGGAGAAGCTTGCAGCAGACAGTGCTCCAAAGATCACCCTTGAAGATTTCATCGAATTGGAGAGAGGAAAATTGGACAGAAGTAAATTCAACCCGATAACGATAGAATCGTTCGATGAGTGGAAGAAGAAGAGGCAGCAGAAAGCTCTGGATCAAGCAAAGGCACAGAAAACTAGGAGAAAGAAGACGGGGAGAGAAATCATCTTGGATCTTTTCAAGGACAAATATTATCAAGAAGAGGGTACCGAAGGAGAATGGGATTTGTCTGAGTTCAAGAAAGAATTGCCTGAGGAAGACGATGGAGAGGTTAAAGACTGGGGTAATGTGCACAAAAGTGACGGGGAAGACGAAAATGAAGGAGTTGAAGGAGAAGTGGAAACAGAAGCTGAAGCTGAAGCAGTGCCAAATGGAAGTGAAGACGGCGTTATTAATAGACCCGAGGTGGCTGTTTAAGCCCTTCCACATGCATCTTGTACAATATTTATCATTATGTGTAAGCAAGTCATCTTGTCAATACATCAACACTAGAACTGAAATCAAAGGTCCCTTTCACAGGCCTTGATCACCTCGTAGCTGGTTTCGTATAAATCATTCTCGTCGTCACTGAAAAACCGGATGGCGACGTTGCTATTGACCAACACCTTGGTTGCAGCCATGACTCTTTCTATCCAAGCGGCCCCGCGCTGGTCAATTTCCCTCAAGTCTTCGAAATGGTGTGAATAATAGAGACTTTGGAGGTTATCGAAAAGCTCCTGCCTTGTAGGGTTGGCCACGTCCAAGACCTGGGCTGTGGCAGTCTGCCTAGATAATCTAGAAATTGGGGGCACCGGTGGTGCATTTAAAAGATCTGAATCAGTGTGGGATCTGGCCACCGCCGAAGGGCGCGAAGGCAATGGAGGCGGGGGCTCAAACTGGTCTTGGTCTTCATCTGGAGGAGGCTTTCTATTGACTCGCAAGTTCGAAGGCTTTTTGGGTACAATGGGTGGAAGTTTTGCAGCCCTTTTTTGGGACGTTTCTGCAGGAATGGGCAAGCTTGCCGATGACACTGGTGCATCCGAAAGATCAATCAAGTCTTCCATCGGGACGGTTGCGGTGACAGGGCTTCTGGGGGTACTGGATGCCTTTCTGGTTTTGAGGATCCGATTGAGTTCGGTGAGTAGTTTCAGTTCGTCAACATCCGATAAAGATCCAGGAACGTATCTTATATAGACCGCCAAAATTTTATCTGGGAAGTTCGCTGCAAGGTCCACGTACGACTCGAAGTCATGTTCACCCGAGTCTCCCACACATATGAACTTTTTCTCTGGAAAGTCCAGCACAACCTTCCTCAACGCCGTCATCTTTCGAGACCCCGACGGCTCCATGAGAGACGAAAAGATATTCCCTGTGTACTGTTTCAAATGGAGGGAGCCCAACGGCAACCCAACGGCTTTGAGGTACTTGATTATGGTGGGGAACAACTGGACGGGAGAATTGGACACGTAGTGGAATGTCACCTTATTGGATTTGAAGAGCTCATCATACCATTTCACAATGGGCATGATTTTCCACAGCTCCACGTCCTTCAACAAAAGACTGCTCAACAAGTCCCTCTTATCGCCTATCACCCCCGTATTCTTCACAGTATCGTCGATGTCACTGATCACCGCCACACCTTTGCTCGAAACGATATTCAAATCTGCAAAAGTGAATACGGTTTCATCGAGTTTGGCGACTACTTGCACCACCGACGGCACATAATCCACCATAACGCACTCATTGAAGCAGCCATTCTGGTCTGTGAGGATGTCCACTGATTTTAATCTGTCGGTAGGCAAATGTTCGGCGCTACCGACCGTTACCGTCAATTCAGCGTTGGCGATATACCTTGCTATGAAATAGCTTAGACGTTCTCTCAAAACATCTTCGCTGGGCCTCGGAGCAGCAGACCCTGGCGTTGGAGTATAGGAATCCGGTCTTGACAGTATTGTAGAGCCACTCTCTACCGACGCAATGGTCTCGGTGTCGGAGGCGTCGTTGAAGATATCCTGCTGGAGTTTGTCACTCTCCAAGTTGTTTATGGCCTGCTGAGAAGCGCCAGAATCGTACCGTATAACCTGTTTCACCAACGAGAACACAAGCCTGTTCTTTCGGGTCATCAACCCCGGACACGACAACCATCCTCCGATGTCCACATGGTACAACCCGTCGCTGGTTTGTCTTGTGTACGTGGGAAATAAGGTGATGCTTGCGTCCTGGGGGATTCGAATTCGGCCTTGGGCGTCGAATTTCTCGTTGTTGAACGACTTCATCGATACTCCCGATGCTATCTGCGACACAGAGTCGGAGAGCCGTGGCATATAGACGTCTCTGGCAGTTCTAGCAAGTCCAAAGAGCCTTTGACGCCGCGATTGAGGCGCCTCTGCCTCTGTGGTTGTTGTGTTTGTGGTTGTTGTGTTTGTGGTTCCTCTGTTGGGACTAACATCGCCCGATCTCGACCCCTCGGCTGACAGCGGGGCTCGTTGCATCATTTTTGCATGACGTTTGATTCTTCGTAACTGGTACCGACTGAGTAGGTATTCCTGTTTGTTGATGGGAAATCTTTTCCTGAGCAGCTTATAGTCTCTGTAAACGCTAACAAGTGCTTTGAACCCTGGCCTGGCGAATCTGAGTGGGTTGAACCGTTTGGAAAGGTACGCTGAGGCGGATCGTATTAGATTGGACCGATTCACCTTGATTAGTTGTATGTATTTTTTTGGGAAGGAGCGATTGCGAAAATGACGAGGCCCTGGAACTGGTGAGATCGAACGGTGCACCAAAAGAGGTAAAAAAGGGCCTTATGGGCGTTTTGAGGACTTCAATTGCTGAAATGGGTCTTCGGGTGGAGAAGCGTGGTATTCTGGCACAAGGGGGCAACATTGGCGAAATTTGGGATGGTTTTGACCGGGTTCTTGATTTCAATGTCGGGTTCAGCATGGTGGCTAAATTGTGGCTAAAAGGGAGCCCAGAGACCCTCAGACGGGCTGAAACCGGCAAGTCAATAAAGAACTCCTCAGGGTATCTATATCTCAGGACAAAAAGCCAAAAGGGTATTTTTAACGTACCAAACGGCGGCCCCCTTCTGCCCTCCTTGCAGCCAAGATCGCGCAGTCAATCGAAAACGCCAAATCCGATTCACACAAATTGCCATGTCGTTAGAAACATTGTCCATTGGGAACGAGTTGAAGGACTCATACAAGGCCACCGACAAGTGGATGCAGAATGGTATCAACTGGTTGACGGATATCGACGAGTTCTACCGAGAAAGAGCCAATATCGAGAGAGAATACTCCACGAAGTTGAAGGAACTCTGCAAGAAGCACTTTGACAAGAAGGCCAAGATATCATCGCATTTGTCCGTCGGGGACGAGCCGCAAATCACTCCTGGGTCCTTGGAGAGTGCGTCGTTGGTTTTGTGGAACGATGTGTTGACGCAAACCGAAGCAAT
Organism: Yamadazyma sp. yHMH393; assembly: GCA_030580255.1. Classification (NCBI taxonomy): domain Eukaryota; kingdom Fungi; phylum Ascomycota; class Pichiomycetes; order Serinales; family Debaryomycetaceae; genus Yamadazyma; species Yamadazyma sp. yHMH393. The sequence goes on from JAKTSP010000045.1 coordinate 735,054, forward strand.
TGCCGACGAAAGGAGTTCCTTGAGCAGAGAGTTCAGCGCCAAGATAGGAGACAATTTGGTGACTTTGAAAACAAGAACTTCCAGAGTGCACAAACAGATCGAAAGTATCCACGAGTTCTTGTTGGAAGAAAAGCGCAAGACCGAAGACGATGTCAACAAGGCCAAAAAACATTACGATTCGTTGTGTTCGAATACAGAAACCGCCAGACAGAAGACCGAAAAGAGTCTGGGAGAAAAGTATCAAGTACGGCTAGCGGAGAAAGAGGTGGAGATGAACATCGGCAAGAACGAGTACTTGATCAAGATCAATGTTGCTAACAGGCTCAAAGACAAGTACTACTACCAAGATTTGCCGGAAGTGTTGGATTATTTCCAGGAATTGAATGAGGCAAGAGTGGAATTGTTGAACAAGATCTTGAAAAATGCCAATATCATCGAGAGGAACAATAACGACAAGGTGAAGGAGAAGTTGACGGCCATCGATGGTACCATAGAAGAGAACAACCCCAAATTGGACGTGGCCATGTTTATCAAGCACAATGCAGTGGACTGGAAAGAGCCGCAAGACCACTATTTTATTCCTAGTTCCATTTGGCACGATGACGAAACTTTGATCACAAAGAACCCGGAATTGGGTACCTTAAAGAAGGTCTTGAACAAGAGCATGATTGAATACTCCAGCTACGAGGATTCTTGCTTGAGCATCAAACAGAATCTAGAAGAATCCATCAGTGAAAGAGCAAAAGACCAGAACAAGTTGACCTTGAAATTCGACACCAAACTCTCCAATTCGTTGATGTTGTTGTCCAAGTTCATGAAGGAGGACACGCAAAGAGTCAAGAATGAAGTGGTAATTGAATTGATCCAGAATTTTGCCGGTGATCAGGACTTGACGTATCAGGAACAGGCCAAGGTCAAAAAGTCCAAATTCGGGCTTTTCAAATCCAGAAAAGGAAAGGAAGAGAATGGGCACAGTAATGGTGGTGGTGGTGGTGGTGATGCCCATTCTTTGCACACGGTCAAGTCCAATACCAGCCACAAGACTGCAGGATCCGGTGGCTTATTCAATTTGAGAAGAAACCGGGCTCAATCCAACGCATCCGCTTCCACTACAGGAAGTGGGTTGATAGGCCGTGCGGTGTACAAATACGACGCTACCGGGGACGATGAGTGCTCGGTGGACGTGGGAGACGTGTTCCATGTCGTGGACGAAGACGATGGGTCCGGGTGGACTATGATCAGTAATAAGGGCAGAGAGGGGTTGGTGCCCACAGCTTACATCTCGGTCGACCAAGGGGCTGCCGTGGCACCTTCGCCTCTGTCAGAGAAAAGAAAGGGGCCCAGTGTTGCACCCAAACGAGGAGCCAAGAGAGTACAGTATGTGCAAGCGTTATTTGACTATGATGCCGATGGAGAAGATGAGATCACAATAAGAACCGGAGACAGAATCGTTTTGATCCAGGAAGACACCGATAATAGTGGGTGGACAGAGGGGGAGATCAATGGGCAAAAAGGCCTCTTCCCAACGAGTTACGTCAAGAAAGTATGAAGCTTACAGACACTTAATCTACTCTTTTCACTTATTTATTATGAAATGATATATACTAGTAATTTTAAAAGTACCCTGTTAAAATTATTGGGGATGTGATATTGTAAGGGAGGTTTGGTGGTGGTGGAGGACATGATAAATTAACTCTGAGATTAGTATTCACCTGGGATTTCGAAAACAACTTGTTTACCAGTTAATTTACTGTATAATTGTTGGAAAGATTCCAATTTGTAGTCAACAGCGGTAGCATCCTTGGAGTCTAACAAGACCTTTTGGATTTTGTTACCACCAACCAAGTATCTGACTCTCTTACCGATGATTTCAGTTGGGAACACCAAGTCGTCCAAGATTTTGTCATGAACAGCAGTTAAGGTTCTTGATCTTGGTCTCTTTTGTTGTTTTCTAGAAACTCTAGCTGGTTTTGGTAAGATTCTTCTTTCAGCTAAGAACACAACGTGTCTGTCTGGGAATTTCTTTTCTAATTCTCTAGTCAATTTAGTTTGGACTTTTCTGTAAGCCAACAAGGATGGAGGAGGAACGAAAACAGCTAAAGCTTTTTTACCACCAGAGACATCGATTTCCTTGATAGATTTGAATTGCAAAGGTCTTAATTCAGCCTTTAAGTTTGGTAAAGCTTCTAAGTCAATGAAGGCTTGAGCAACTTGTAATTCCAATTCAGTTGGTTTTTCTGATAAGATTTTACTGGCAGCAGACATGTTTTGTGGAATGTATTAACTGTGAATAATGAAGAAGTTTTCAATTTTTCCAAAAACTTTTTTTTTCGTTACTCAGAACCCGCGAGGAAGAGTACGGGAGGTTTTCGCAGATGAGACGGCAGAGGGGCGTGCATATAAGCGCGAGTGTGCACGTGAGAGTTGTGACTGTCTTTTGCTTTTCCCAAAGCGGTACAGTGTGTTCATATGCAGGATGTTGGCTCGTGGGTAAGTTAATTGAGAGCCGATGGTGGGAGCTGGGGCTAATGGTTATATGCAGGTTGTGGAGGCAGGCATCGGATACAACATACCTATGGACAGGGTTAACCACAAACAGATGTATAAACCACAAACAGACTATCCACAGACTTCCAAACTGCCAAAAGATGTCCAAACTAAACAAGGCCGACCACAAACAGATAAACCACAAAACCCTTCGTCCTTGTCGCTTGCGCTACCGCCAGTCACCGTAGCCGCTGGCGGCGCGCTTGGCGCTACCCGCTGCAAACAAATACTCTCCATGTTCAAACTATTCTTTAAACCCATCAAACCGTCTTCTTTCCGTATTCCCCAGCGCAGCATGAGTTTGATAGAAAAGGCTAAGAAACTAGCAGCGTACGAAGCTGTGGACCAGAACTTCCCCAAAGACGCCAAAGTGGTGGGGATCGGTTCGGGAAGCACCGTCGTTTACGTAGCAGAAAGAATCGGCCAGTTGGCCAACAAAAACGACTTTACCTGTATTCCCACCGGATTCCAAAGCACCCATTTGATCATCGACAACGGATTGAAGTTGGGGGCCATCGAGCAGTACCCGGAAATTGATATTGCGTTTGATGGAGCTGACGAAGTGGACGAGAATATGAATTTGATCAAAGGAGGAGGTGCCTGTTTATTCCAAGAGAAGTTGGTTGCTAGCTGTGCCCTGAAGTTTGTGGTGGTGGCCGATTACAGAAAGCGGTCCCCTAAGTTGTTAGGAACGAATTGGAGGCAGGGGGTGCCAATTGAAGTGGTGCCCAACTCGTGGGTGAAAGTGTCTCTGGACTTGAAGGCTTTGGGGGCTGTGAAGGTGGACTTGAGAAGCGGGGGAAGTGCCAAAGCTGGGCCTGTTGTGACCGACAACAACAACTTGCTCTTGGATGCCGATTTCGGCAAAATCGAAGACCCTGTGAAGTTGCACAGCGAAATCAAGGCATTGGTAGGGGTGGTTGAAACCGGCTTGTTCTGCGGGATGGCCCAGAAGGCGTACTTCGGGGACGAAGACGGTACCGTCAGCACCTTAGAGGTATGAGAGTGGAGCTAGTTTTCTGGAAGGGCTCGTCTCGTTGTAGGGCTAGTTTGCTGGAAAGAGTTCGCCGTAGTTCCTAGTTTACATTATTAAATACTACTTCTTACTGTTATTTGAAATCCAGTTCAATGTCTCGACCAACCCCGTCCCGTTGATCGCAATAGTGGGTATAACCGACCATGTGTGGTTGCCTGGCAAATTGTTCAATTGGAAATTTTCAATCAACTCTTTGGGTTTTATAGCGCCTTGAACATCCTGCTTGTTGGCCAAAACAATCAACAAACAGTCACTCAACTCTTTGTCACTGATAACCCTCAACAACTCTTTCTTACTCTCTTCCAATCTGTCCAAGTCACAAGAGTCCACCACGTAAATTAATGCGTCTGTACCTGTGAAATAATGTCTCCACAAAGGCCTGATTCTTTCTTGTCCACCACAATCCCAAACCGCAAACGACACGTTCTTCTGCTTGACGGTTTCGACGTTAAATCCAACGGTGGGGACGGTCTGTGAGGTTTTGCCCAATTTGAGCTTGTAAAGGATAGTGGTTTTCCCGGCGTTATCAAGACCCAACATAAGGATCCTCATTTCCCTGTTCTTGAAGATTTTTGACTGGCGAAGTTAGTATCAGACGTGGTTTCCCGCTGGACAACTCCGGCCACTTTGGCGCTTTCAAAAGCTCTTTTGTGGCCTTGGTGGTCTTTTGTGGCACTCGTGTTGTTATACTTCCTCGTTATCTCGTACCCCACCAAAAACTGGCCTGAAGACCAGCTCAGTGCCAATTACACACCAAACAGGCCTCACTGCACTCCCCGTGTCTGTGTCTCGTCGTCGTCGCAGCGTTCAGCTCTTATACATACCACAAAGGCGCCCATGTTTAATGATAGTAAATATATAAAGACAGTTTGTTCAGTTAGTTTTATCTCGCGTTTATTTTTCAGTTTAAATTAGACGAGCAGACATATTTATCCGAATTAGGGAACATTATTTGATAAAACGAGTCGCCCGAGCCGTTGAACCACAGGCTGCCACAAGCACTGATTGTGCTTTGGCTTGGTTGTGCTTTGTAATGTGCTTTGTATTGGGTCTATGAGAAAAGGTTGGATTTGCAACCCCTACCTTTTCTGATTATATAATCTCTCTAACGACAACCTGATATCTCCCTTGCTGAAGTGTTCAAGGTTGTAGTACTTGGGAGCCAACTCAAGAAGCCATTCTGGTCTTATGTTGGTCACGGTTCTGATGTAATTCTTTGACGTCAACACAAACTCATTGTAGATAACCCATTCGTTGTCGAACGTCAACACGGTGGACGGATGAATAAGCACATCCTGGTTATCTTTGACGGTCAAGTAGTTGTTCTTGTTGGACCCGGACTTCTTTTTGGCCACCTGCATGAAGAACCCTGCCACAAGGGCCTTTTTGATATTCTCCCAGAAACTCCTGCTGTTGAAATCACCAGAGATGATTTTGATGCCGTTCTTATCCATGATGGACTGGAGCTGGTTCCGGACGTTTCTGGCACTGATAAGCGACCGGTAGTTGAGGAAATTGTCCCTGCACCATTTGGCGTCCATGTCATTGGCAATGAACTCTTCATACACGTTCAAAAGCGTCAAATGGTCTCCGTCTTTGTGGGAGAAAGCCATTTTGCATTCGTCGGCCAACTTCCGGTTTTGTATGGGCCTGACAAACACGTTGGGCACTGACAACAATGCCACTATCGTCAACATCTCACTGGAACACTTGAACTTCTCGGAATTGATCAACAAAATCGCCAACATGGGGTCCAATGGGAAGTTCGAAGCGGTTCTTCCTGCAGCCGTAAGGGCCCCTTCGTCACTGAGACAGTCCAAGTAATTCAACTCTTCCAAAGCCCTCATCATGGTCTCAGGAGCAGGTGGGTCCATGAAATCAAAATGCACCAAATCGTCTATTCCAAGCTTCTTCAACTCCAAGACCGTTGAACTCAAGTTCGACCGTAAGATTTCAGGGTAACTCTGGTCAATCAACTCCTTTTTGAAGGCTTCCTCAGTGTATAACCTGAAACATTTCCCTGGTTTCGTTCTCCCAGCTCTACCGGCTCTTTGCTGGGCACTTGCCTTGGAAATTGGCGACACCAATAACGACTCCACTCTGATTCTGGGGTTGTATACTTTCTGTTTGGAAAACCCGGGGTCAATGACGTAAACCACCCCGTCGATTGTCAAGGATGTTTCGGCAATATTTGTCGACACGATACACTTCCTACCGATCTTCCCGTTGGTGTTTGGAGGTGCAGCATCGAAAATTCTCTGCTGTTGATAAGGAGGTAACGATCCATATAATGGGTAGATCGCTAACTGGCCACATTGGCCTTCTCTGATAAGCTGGTCTGTCTCAAGGGAGATTTTCCGGACAGCGTCTTCAATTTCCTCTTCACCCGTTAAGAACATCAAAATGTCACCTTCGTCTTCGGTTGCGTGGATCTGAAGCACTGTTCTGATGGCCGAGTCCAAATAATCTTTTTGGTATTCGGGAGTGTAGTAGATCTCCACAGGGTGAGTTCTACCGGGGACTGTCAACAAAGGAGCATCGTTGAAGTAGCTTTGAAACTTCTTGGACTCCAAAGTAGCTGACATAATGATGATCTTCAAGTCTTTTCTCTTCTTGATCAAATTCTTCAATAATCCCATTAGTATATCGGTGGCCAAAGTTCTTTCGTGGGCTTCGTCTAGCATAATCACAGAATACCTCGACAACAAATGGTCTTCCATGGCTTCTCTCAACAACATACCGTCGGTCATGTATTTCAAGATGGTCTTGTCGCTGGTCTTGTTTTCAAATCTGATATTATACCCAACTTGCTCTCCTAACTTAACATCTAATTCATCTGCCACTCTTGCGGCCACAGACATGGCTGCCACTCTTCTGGGCTGTGTACAGGCCACCTGCTTTCCGTTTAAGTGAGGCAAGTCATCAAACAACACGAACTGGGGAATCTGGGTGGTTTTACCGGACCCCGTTTCCCCTACAAACACCATGATTTGGTTTTCTTGGAAAATCTTCAAAAACTCATCTCTTTGCTTGTGTACGGGCAAGTTTCTTCTACCCTTCAAGATCTCCACGTACTGGTTGGTGAATTTTCTGCCTGTGAACGGATTGATGTCGCCGTCCTCTAATTCCGTGGCTAATTGTGCATTTGATTGGAATCTAGTGATCTTGTGGAACATGTTATCTTCCACTTCAGAGTCTGCCAATGTTTGCATTTGAGCGTAATCTTCGTCCGTAATGTCGTCTGTGGCTTGCTTCTTGATGCTTTCGGATGCTCCGGACTTCACGTCGGAATCCAACTTTCTCTTGCTTCTGTCTTTGGCCATTTGTTTTGTTAGGTATCAAAGTATTGATAATAATTCGATGAGATGAGAAGAAAAAAAGGGTGCGAAATTTTTGTTGTAGCCTTGGGCAGATAATGAGAGACCTCCAGGTGTACAACATGCTGCCACTCAAGCTTACGTGATGCTTAGATAATCGTATATTATAAACTAGTTACAGTGCTATTGCCCTGAACTTTTTCTAACTTGAACTGGGCGTTAGTTATAGAAATTGGCCTGTTGTTCTTCTCATCGAATTCTGACCATTCGCTTCGCCTTAAATCCACCTCTTCAAATATTTCACCAGTGGTGGATTTGCACTGAAACTGGTCTTCAAGAACGAACTCTGTTAATTCACAGCTGTGGACGTGGATCTCAAGCACCGGCACAAAAAGGCCTTCCCTGGAATCCTGCTGTGTGAGTTTGGTTTCTGGTTTTGTCAAAATGATGAATAAAGGATTGTGGCAATCTTTACACTTTGTCAGAAAGTTGACATTCCTCTTGGCCCTGCCTTCATAGGTCTCGTGAATGTCGAACCTATTGACGATGATTTCTTTGGGATGCTGGAAGCCACACCTGGTGCATTTGAATCTCAACCCGTAATCATGGGGGTAGTCTTTGTGATCCAACGGCTCGAGGTCCGTGCAATTTTCGAGATCGGCTTTGATCTTTAGTAAGAAAGTTCTCATGTTTATTAGTGAAGTGAGAAAGGAAGGGAAAGAAGAGGGATCCCAGGCAGTTTTATAGGCGTTGGCCGATGGGTTTTGCAACCATATGTTTTTATGGAATCTCGGTATAAAAACTGTTTTAGGCAGGAGCGAAATCAGTCACGTCGGTAGAGCCGTACAAGACTCGGTCGTAGCAGTGAGTCAGAGCCGAAGTGACGTTTTCTTATATAAGCCTCAAACCGGCATCCGTCGCATGATTATGTAAGAGGCTTGTTAAACCCGCACTGGTTTGTTGTTTTCTTATATAATCAGGCGACGGTTGCTTGTTGTGTCTAACATGTGGAATTCCTCCGAGCATTATTGCTGAGGCGGCTGGCATGAAAAAAAACAGCCCGCCTTTAAACCGAAATCAGTTCCAACGGTTCACAAGCCCACGTTGAATCTCTAGCTAAACCCACTTCTTGTAAGCCTACAGCACTGTTTCCCTCCCAACGTGCTTCTTTGCTGCCCAGCGCCTCCCCAGAGATACCAGCGGGTTCGGCAAGCAGCTTGCTGCGGAGCCCAACCCCACATTTAAGAAAAACGTCTCACCTCCAGACACCCATACTTAATCGCGGGATCCTCTTCGCCTTTTTTTAATGGTTCAGTGCACGTAATTCTGCGCATCGTTTTTCTAAGCAAGTAACAATTGGCTGCCTTGTGAAATTAAAATATTTTGCTTTTATATATAAGCTTCTTAGCAAGAAGAATTCAACAACTGAAAAAAAGTGCTTCACATTGCTAGGCAGACAGATTGTGAAGTTACAGACACATTTTCCAAGCATGAATAGACAATTATACGAGATGTACCGAGTAGCGAGCTCGGGAGTTCAAATCAGTAAGAAAGCAGCCGAGCTTTTGGCCAGGGATGTTAAAAGCAGCTTAGACTGTGATTTGGCCCAGAAAGTGGTCGCCACCGTGTCACAGCAGGTTCCTGTGACGTCCAGAAGTGATGCTGCCACAAACACGTCGATGTACACGGATTTGCAGGTGAAGTCCTTGTCTCTGAGACACAGAGGCACCAGGGCCTTGCATACGTGTAGCTTCAACAGGTGGCCACAAACACAAAACGCCCAGCAGGTGCAGGTGCGTCTTCTTTCCAGCAGGCCCAAGAACTTCTCCACCAAAACCATCGACCAACTCAACTCGTTTGATAATCCCATAGATCCGTTCGACAAGAAGAATAACAAAAGCAAGAGGAAGAAGGTGTCTAAGACCAAAGTGATAGGCTCCAAGGATAAGGTGATTGAGATGCAGAGCAGTGAGGTGCCCAGTTCCAGATTATCCCGGATTTTCCACTACGGGTCGTTGGCGGCCGGCATGGGGTTGGGTATGGCCCAACATGGGTTCAAGCATTACACCAGCCCCAAGGAAAGGGAATTGGGTTTATCTTTCAAGAGTTTACTTTTGAACCCTCAGAACATCGAGAGAATGGCCAAGAAGTTCAGTCAGATGAGAGGGGCTGCTTTGAAAATCGGCCAGTTGTTGTCTTTCCAGGATAACTCCATCTTGCCCAAGGAGGTGCAGACGATTCTCTTGAAAGTGCAGAATTCTGCCCATTACATGCCATATTCTCAGTTGAACCAGGTTATGACCCACGACTTGGGTGACAACTGGAGATCCAACAATTTCACCACTTTTGACGACGTGCCTATTGCCGCTGCTTCTATCGGACAAGTGCACACCGCCGTGACCAAGGACTTGTCCAAGGTTGTGGTCAAAGCACAGTACCCAGGAGTGGCAGACTCCATTGACTCGGACTTGAACAACATCTTGATGTTCTTGACGGCATCGTCGTTGTTGCCCGCCGGTTTGTTCTTGGATAAGACCATTGCCAACGCCAGGGTGGAATTGAAATGGGAATGCGATTATATCAGAGAAGCACAGAACTTGATCAGGTTCGAAGACATGGTGAAGGATTACCCCGAATTCAAGGTTCCTAAAGTGTACCATAGTTTGTGTGGTCAACATGTTTTGACCATGGAAAAGTTGGAGGGTGTTGAAGTGGTCAAAGGCAACTGGGACCAAGACACCAGAAACTGGATTGCTACGAATATCATGAAATTGTGTCTTTTGGAGATTAAAAAGTTCAAGTTCATGCAGACGGATCCAAACTGGGCCAATTTCTTGTACAACGAAAAGACCCATCAGGTGGAATTATTGGACTTTGGTGCAGCCAGGGACTTCAACGACACTTTCATCAACAACTATATCGATATCTTAAGGGCTGCCATCAAAAAGGATAGAAAAGCGGTGGAAGAGATCTCCAAGAAGTTGGGTTACTTGACGGGCTTGGAGTCCAAGCAAATGGTGAATGCTCACGTGGATTCGGTGCTTGTTCTTGGAGAGCCATTTTCACCTCAAGATAATAACGGGGGGAATTTCGACTTCCAGAACCAAACTGTCACCGACAGAGTCAGGGAGAATATCAGCGTGATGTTGAGTGAAAGATTGACCCCACCTCCAGAAGAGACTTACTCGTTGCACCGGAAATTGAGTGGAGTGTTCTTGTTGTGTGCAAGATTGGATGCCAAGGTTCCTTGCGAGAAGTTGTTTAGAGAAATCATCGACGAGTGTTGAACCAAGGCCGTTGAGAAACGAAAAGGCTTGCCGGCCATTTTATAATGATTAAACGTATGTGTATAGACTGTATTATCAAAGATACTAGATTCAGATTTACCATTTTGTAAAACGTACACCAGGAAAGTGTACCTAGGAAAGCAACTTCACGGCACACGCTTTGACTGACATCGATAGCTTGACGTACTTGCTGTGCTCCGCCAGCAACACACAAGCAATACACTAGCAATACACTAGCAATACACTTAAACCGTTATCCTGCACA